>VNWY01001384.1:0-15938 GCA_009869845.1 Pseudachorutes palmiensis | reverse complement strand
GAACATTCGCATGATACTTGGATGAAATGTTGTTAGGCCTGCTGGGACATGAATGCTGCTGGCGCAAGTACCATTATGCTTGTGATACTCCTCAGGACTTAATTGGTCACGGAGCCGAATCACACTGAATGCTGAGAGCAGTATCATAATTATCAGGTGACACCTTAGCCGCTGGCAAGAAACAACCAAATGCAATACTGTGCAATCGATTTCGCACTTTTCGGTAAATATAAATGGAGTCGGATATTGCGTCGTTGTGTTGTGACTCCGGCCAGGCAAGGCTGTCAGGAATGAAAATTCAGATTCTTTCTCAGACGGAATTTAATTTCAATTACCAGTACTTCCTTCAGCCAATAAAGCATGGTTGTACATATTCCTACACCGAATACGACGCAACCGTGCAACGTATCACGAATGGATCTATTTCCACTTGGTCCGGCAGCGCTAGCTTTCTGCTCCGCATTTTCCCCTGAAAATTGGAACTGTAGTTTAGCATTTTCCGTTGGGTTTAATGTAACTGTAAGCAATTACCTTGCAGACCATTTAACATCAAAATAATGTTCACAAGTTACGCGAATCCAGCAGTGTCCAGCAGAAATATTATGCATGTGGAAGTGACCATAGTTTTCAAAAGTAGAAACACGAAACCATCCACAGTTGAGTCGAACATTCGCCATATACAGAAAGCGACATTTGTAGAAAAGACGGAGACAACAAAGACAGCCAGTTTATTATGCTTTACTTCATCAGTTCTTGCTGTCCAGACTAATCCAGTGAAGTTGCCTCTGTCAATCGGATATTTTTCCTCAAAGATATTCTGGAAGGGACTCTGGATATGGGGAAAGAGAAAAAGGAAAATTCGGAATCGGATTATAGCATTTCGTATAAACTGAATTAAATAACGTGTGGTACACGGTGATTTATTCAAGTAAGGACGGAAGAATCCTGGAAAAATATCCAGCTAGGCTATTGCGAACCTAATGAATTAAATCTCATTTGAACTAAAATCCAAATTAATTATTCCATTTGTAATAAGGGTTTATTGAAAAATCTGATTATCGCTTCAAAATCTGCCACGCCCTATAAAACTCGAAAACAAAATAAAGGTGATGGCTATAAATACGCAAGATTTTTTCTCAGACTTGACGATGACTCCCTTGTCCCGTCACATTAATGGTTTTGAAGCATTTGACTCTCAAAAAAGGTCGAAAGGTTAATAGCTCCGTCAATGATCTAAGCTCAAGAGTAAGTGAAAATGGATAGGAATGCTTACAGTACAGTTATTCCATGACAAAGGGGTTCATTTGGGTCTCACAAGTAAATAAGTTTTGGCTTCGTCACCATTTTTAGTGTAAATAAAACAAGAAATGGGCTAGCAGCAAGGAATTGGAGACGCTGCGCTTTGTTATCTCATTGTTTTCCAATGGACCAATCAGGATCTTACGACGCAGGCAAAGCTTTTGTTTTGATTTGAAGTTGACAATTGACAAACAAATCGAGGTTGTAGGCAAAACAGAATCCCTTTTAGGAGTGGCTTGCTTCTTCAGTGCCTCATATTTATGATTATGGTCTTGTTGTTTTCGGAAGAAGCAGTGCGTCCTTTGTCATATAGTGCAATTGTGAATTAAATTATATAGACTTGAGTCTTAGCTAATGTCAAAGGTCATTTACACTATTTTTATCATCCGAGTCAAGTTCAGTGGAACAGTTGCAAAAAAGAAAGCCAACGCCATGCCAGGAAGGAGAGAAAGGGAGGGACAACGGATTTTTGTGGACAAAATTCCCCTTTTGTTTCGGTACATAAATAATTGATTTATTTTCTACTCACTTTTGGGTCTTTTCTTAATTCTACTGGAGATTTCCATCACCACTGCTGACTGACCACTGCCATCACACTACTGGAAGTCAAGTTATCAAGGGTAAGGGTGTGAATTAAATTATATAGACTTGAGTCTTAGCTAATGTCAAAGGTCATTTACACTATTTTTATCATCCGAGTCAAGTTCAGTGGAACAGTTGCAAAAAAGAAAGCCAGAGCCAGGAAGGAGAGAAAGGGAGGGACAACGGATTTTTGTGAACAAAATTCCCCTTTTGTTTCGGTACATAAATATTGATTTATTTTCTACTCACTTTTGGGTCTTTTCTTAATTCTACTGGAGATTTCCATCACCACTGCTGACTGACCACTGCCATCACACTACTGGAAGTCAAGTTATCAAGGGTAAGGGTCGCTAATTACAGTAAGATTGGGTATTTAGGACATTTACTATTGATATGAAGCATCAACCCATCCACCATCCACCTTATTAGAATACACAATTAGTTTGTTGTTGACTGTTGACTTAATGTTAATTGCCTCTACTTTTGGAAACTTTGCTGTAATTAACTCTTGTTTCTGTAATTTGCAGGATCCTGCTAATGTTATCATGAGCCCTGTGGAGGAACCAACTGTTGATAAGAATTGGACACCATCACTTCACCATGAACGCTCAGCTCAACAGAGGTCAAGGGTTCCTATGACTCGTAGGAATAGGAACTCGCCGTCCAAATACTCTTCAAATGCTGTCGCTCGTCGTGCCAGTCGACGAAGACAGTTGAGTTCTTTGAGCTCAACTTCATCGAATTCGGATTCAGATCGAGACCAAGCTAAGAAAGCCAAGGGTCCCGACAGTAAGGAATCAGATGCTACTCTGAATCCAGTCCAAGCGGAGCAAGAGCTGATTATTATCAGTAGTACCACTGATGACAGTTCCAGTGATACTGACAGCTGGACTTCTTCCAGCAGTACTAGCAGTGACGGCAGAGAGACCGTCATAATAAACCGTGGTCATGGTCGAAGGACGCGACAGGCACCGTTAACTCTTCCCGTGTCGGTACCACTTTCACTGGTGAATATCAAGCAAGAATTCGCAGTTAAAGAGGAACCGCTTCCTCCG
Source organism: Pseudachorutes palmiensis (assembly GCA_009869845.1). Classification (NCBI taxonomy): domain Eukaryota; kingdom Metazoa; phylum Arthropoda; class Collembola; order Poduromorpha; family Neanuridae; genus Pseudachorutes; species Pseudachorutes palmiensis. The sequence continues at coordinate 13,002 of VNWY01001384.1, read as the reverse complement.
ACATTGTCCCCACAACTTGGTGTTGACTTGCCTTCGCCAATCCGTGATGTGAACCCTGCCGCTGGGGACGAAAGGAATGCAGGCTCTGGAATTCTGGAAAACTCACAAGAACCTCCAGTAAATACAGAGATTCTGGTGTTGCATCCAAAAATGTGTTTCACGGAATTGGACAGAGCGTAAGATCAGATTGATCTAGATTTGTGTGTAAATTGTCTGATTTGTTTTCGATTTCTCCAGGAACAACAAATATGTGGATTTGTTGTTTTGCATGTGTCCAATTAAAGACCACGGAGACCGAGACACGCGAGGCATGGACGTTTTTGGCCATCGGATTGTGCTGGAACAAATTCCATACGTTGGAAGAATATTAGCCGATGGCAGAACCTGTGCATCGGATTTGATTCGTCTTCCTGAGCTGAATGCTCACGCCGTGGAAGCTGTAGTGAGGTAAAGTCCCTGGTAATCTGTTTATAAATAATTATTCTAAAAATTAAATGTACATCGTAGGAGCTACTACACTAATAAGTTGGTGGTGAATTGCGATACACTTGGTGATGTATTGAAAGTCATCGCTGTGTTTGAGATTGAAAATGCAGTGAATCTCTGGGAATTAAAATCTGAGGCGGAGCTAAGCGACAATCGCTCATTGGTTGTAGCTGTCGAGAGAGAAATTCTGTTTTCTCTGGAAAAATGTCTTCTGGATCCCATATTTGCACAGGAAGACAAATACCAGGTAAAATCGGAAATACTTTTCACATTCAGTAATCCGTTTTTAAGCTCAAACTGATTTTTGGATTTGCAGGCACTGCAATACATCAAGGAGGGTGTGAATTCTGGCTTGTCACACACCACTCTCCTCAAATGTATCATCAACTGGGGAAACTATGATGAAGACCGGAAGAAAGAAGTCTTCGAAATTCTCAGTGTTCTAGATCTGGGATTGATTTTTGACGAATCTCCGGATTACTTGAGGGACGTGTTTCTGACTGGGACTATTCTGGCTTCAATTTCGGATTGTGTCAATCTCCATAATCAGGTGCTTGCTAAAAAGGCGTACGAGCTTAGGAACAAGGCTGATGTGATCAAGACAGAAGTCAAAACAGAGCCAATGTCACCAGTAGGACCAGTCATCGAAAGTGTCACTGGCGCAGAAAAAGATGTACCATTAGCTCCAGGTGGTAGTGCCGCCACTGCAGAAAACCTATTCGCTACTGGAACGAAAACGGAACTCGACACCACTCCTCCTCCCGTTCTCAGCAGTTGTTTCGACAACCCTATGCTGCTCTTCCCTATCGTGGAGTTCAACACACGATATCTCCGAGCATTTGATTTCACGGTTAGTTTTGAATATTTCTAAGAAACACATGTGTAAATGTATAACTTTTATTCGCATTGCAGGATAATCGCTGTCACAATTTGCATGAAGTCAGCCGTCCAAGGGACTTCAGTTCTCTGATCCAATGCGGTGAATTCATTTTCGACATTGGAGGAACGAGAGACGGTATTAACGGCACAATTTGGGAAACGGATATCAAATCTTCTGCCTGCGTTGATGTTTTCCTAAAAGGAAAGTTATTGCCAGTGAAGGGACCTCTCCTCAAAAGAAGTCGACGAATCTTTTGCGCAGTTGCAGTTGGAAGCTCCGTTTATGTCGTCAGTGTCAAAGCTAAAATCGTTGGTTATTTGTTATTTCACATTATGTTTACCTCTAGATTGGCGGTGACTCCACCTATAAGAACGCCATTTGTGTCTCCAACGTGGTGGAGAAACTGGACAACACAGTCAGATTGCCGCACCTAGAGTGGAAGCTAAACTCATATTTATATGGCTCCAGAAGCTGTCATGCCTCAGTTTTATTCCAAAACAAAATCTACGTAGTAAGTTTCTAAAAAAAAGTGTTCACATTTCGATTATATTCAACATGATTTTGTTCCACAGGCAGGTGGTGTTGGACAGAATCAGTTCAAAGATGAACTGTCAGAAGTGGAACTAGCTGCGATGAAAACCGTGGAAGTGTTCAACATTGTTCACCAGGATTGGAGCAAAGTCAAACCCTTGAATGTCGGACGGAGGCTTCTTCGCCTCCAAGTTTTGAGAGGGCTCTTGTACGCCATTGGTGGAGAAGGTGCTGATTCCTTACCAATTTCCTCCGTTGAAGTTTATGACCCTGTTTCTGATCGCTGGGCCTTTGTCGCACCAATGAACCACGGCAGAGCCAGTTTCGGTATGTTTTTCTCAGAATTTGTTAAACTGATTCAAACGATTTGTTTTGTCTTTTAGGTGTGCTGGATCACAATGGATTGATTTACGTAGTTGGAGGAAATTCAGAAAATCAAAACGAATTAAGTGTTGAGTCTTATGATCCAATGGACGATGCTTGGACCCTGCATCCATGGCCAGCTGCTCTCACCGGAGGTCGATTTGTCTCCAGTACATCGATTTCACGAGACTACGTCATCCCCGATAATTCTCCATAAAGGTACAGTAAGCAAGGTTACCTTCATTTGCTAATTTTTCTATATATGGATTTAGAGTATTTATAAAATCCCTTCCTTCCTAATCTAAAACGCAGTATTTTTTGTACAATTTACAATTTTGTGCAGTTTATTGAATAAGTATTTATACATTAACAGTCCATTTCGCTAGTTTAGACAATTGAGAAAATTAGAATTATTCCAACCATGATTCCAACTAATCCGTATCAATTTAATAGAGCAAGTACCATTTTTATTTTTGTCAAATGTCTGCTCTCCTCTACATTATAACTAAAGTCATTATAACTCGTCAGACTTGAAATTGTTATAAAAATTGGTTTCAGGAATGTCATTTCATGACATTGGCCCAATATATTTAATCGCCCTGTTAAGCTGCCATTAATGCAACATCCTTCTTCCTAAATGTGCAAATTAAAAGAAATTAATAACAAAGGACAAAGCGGCTATGCACGCAAAGACAAAAGAAAAGACGCCTCGTCATTAAAACGTGCGAACAATCCAAGTATTCCAAGTAATTTACTTTTAGCTTCTTATTTCTGCAGAGTAAAGCGTTCAATTTAGGAACGCGTGACTTCCAAAATTTGCAAAATGCGAAAGAACCTTGAAATTGCTAATTTTGACAGCAAAACTCTCCAGAGAAAGTGACTTCAACAATGCCCTGGAAAATTGAAGGAAAAATCGAAAGCCGTTCTTAAGTTGTAGCTTGACGGTTCTGTAATTACAACCGAAAAATGTTGATTCCTGAAAGTTTGATTCTCAATTGACCTTGGGTGTACTGGAGGTTATAAATTGACCTTGAGAAATGACAATAATTGTGGAAATGAATGTGTTAATTGCCTTTATGAACTTTATACACGCGATCCCTTCTATAAAGCACCGTCTCTGCCAAGAATGAAGGTGCTTTAGTTTTTTTTTATTTAAAAAACAAGCTTAGTTTGGTAATATAAGTTAATAGCCTTCTTTTCTGGTGTCATAATCAAGCGTTATTAAACTAACTGTTCTCATTTCGTGCTTTGCATCAACTGCCTAGAAATTAATTTTCATTGACAAGTGCAGTAGCCTTCGTGATTTATATTCAGATTGACGCGTGTGAGCCCTTTCTTTTAAAGTAAACTAATAGCTTGAGATTACCCTTCTGATTCTGTGATAATTGGTGCAACACGCTTTTTATTGTTTGATTAAGTAATTGAGGGAACTGTAACTAGCCTTTAGTATTAATTTTTGCATTTTCATCATTCTTTTTAGCAGTTACGTTTGCTTTTCTCTTATAGAATGCTTTGCGTTTCTTTAGGATTCAGCAGGTATTGATTCGTACCTTTGTATCGATAAATCACTTGAAGCCACCGAAGCTATTACGATGAAATGTTGATAATTAATTGGAAAATTGCTTTTACTTAATTATAGGTTTTGGGTTAACTCATCGTTCATTGTAATGACTAAAATCAATTCATTATTTGTCCTCTATGAAGCAATCAAGGTAAAGGGAATTAAGGGCAGTAGACGCCTGAGAATCCAGTGACACATTCAGTTGCATCACGATGCACAACATTTCTGCACATACTGCTATACCCTAAAAACCAGCTCTTCCTTTCTGACTGAATTTATTGGGGATGATTACATTAGACCGAACAGGAAGACAAAAACAAGTTGTTTTTACGAGTTAATTAAGATATCACAGCATCATCCCAAGAGTGTGTATTTTTGACAATCCAAATGAGGTTCTACACGCTCCTACGCACAATTGGTTAATGATGCGAATGCTAATTTTTAATTTGATCTTCCTTCCCTCTATGGTCTGAGAAAAGTCAATTAACTCCACGTTTTGCCAATCAGAAGTCGGGAAGAGGGCTTGATTACAGGTGGTTTCAATGGAAAGTAAAAGTGGAAATGAATCATCAATCACCGCAGAGTTCTTTGGAATTATTAAGGAGACTTAAAGCGTCTCTCTCTCACAATTCAGACTGTGTGGCAATGGCAATCGGAAAGGGCCACCACGTCCACTTCATGGTATTGCATAATTAACTAGGTTAGTACTAAGTATAATGAAAATGTTCAGATTGAGCAGTCGCCAGCATCCTCGAGGGTTATTGGAAACAATAAACATCAAACCTGTTTCTAATAAGATGCTGCAGCAGTAGGAATCCTCATGTGGTCCTTATGTTGAGCTCAGGGAGTCTCGCCGCCCTTCCTTGTCCCTTTATAAAAAGAATTCATCAGTCATTCCTGATGTCTCAAATCATTGCTTCGCATAATTAGTGATCACTGGCAGGCTCAGGAGTACATTTTTACTGTGTGGATACAGCGGATGTGTCCTTTGTTTCCAAAAACGACAGTCGCCATGAACTACTCCCGGGTAAGGAGACATATGAAGGAATTGCTTTGGCCTTTGGCTCCAACTGAGCTATCCAGTTCTTATTCAAATGTCTTATTTTCCAGTATTCCTTTCAGATATTCTATTCGATTCTCTTCATCGTCATTGGCTGCATCGCCATCTTTGTCAAAGCGGCTCCTATTCCACAGGATGGAAAGCATGGATGGTCAGATCAACCGAACGACGGGTAAGCCCTATTACCTGGTCTAAAATAAACTGAGAATTCATGATTATAAATCTGTTTGTTGCTTTGCACAGAATTCCACCTGGATTTAAAGCCCTATTGGCAAAGTTAAAAGCGGAGAATCCGGAAGCAGCGGCAAGAGGTGAACTTGCCGATCCTACGTTTGAAGTCGATGGCGTCCATAAGGATGGGACCTACGGATGGTCCGATGGTCCAAACGAAGGGTTCGAAACATTGTTCAATTAACTATATCCGGATTTTATTTACATGTAATGAATGACTTTAGAATTCCACCTGGATTTCAAGCCCTGCTGGATAAAATCAAGGCCAAGGGAGGAGAATAAAATGGAGGATGGATGAAATGTTGCCCTTTCGTAAGCAATGGTTCCGTCAGGGTCACCCGAAGGAAGGCCAAGTCGTCGGGAGACTTTGGTCTTGCATCAGTATTTATTCATGTTATGTTAACCACTAGTCATCATCACTCTCCTATTTAAACGTTAAGAACGCAAGACAATGATTCTCAAGAAAGTGGAAATCCTGATCGTGCCCTGTGTGCAGTTTATCACCTTCAATCTAAGCATCATGTATAAAAAGTTTTGTCTCCTGAATAATTATTATTGCAAATTGTTAAAAAAATATTTTCATAAAAGCATTTTAGCAATTAGCCAGGGCCATTACTTACGTGCAAAGTGGAGACATAAGTTAAATTATACTTTAAATCAACTTGTTTCTTGTAAACGCTTCTCGGCCACTCATTGAGATTATAAATACCCATTGGTTTCAGACCAATTGGCAAGGTCAAGGCTACTTTCCGAACGTCGTGACATAACGGTTCAGTTCTTACTGTGGCAGTCGCGTAATCGTGGCGTCTGTATCCTTTACTCGAAAAAGTCATTTTGCTTCGGGTTGCAATCCGCCAATCGTAGAATAGAAGTCTGTACATCATCTTTAAATCAAGAGTTTAAGCAGCAGTCCATTAGCACACGGTTTCCAGCTACCCAATAGTCGGGGAAATTGTAAACATTTTTGCTTGAGAAATTGATCGCTTGCTGGACTTGAGAATGGATCGCCACCGTATCGATTGATTCAACCTTGAGAATAAATACATTGCTGACATTTCTTGAACCAACGGGAGCTCAGCTTCCCATTGTGCTTAACACTTTTTGCATTATATACAGCCTCCTTGTATTGAATTACCTGCTTTGTTTGCCAACAGTGAAGGTCAATTTTTTTGGGCTCTCAGAGCGTTTTATCGTGAAAGATTGAGATGAAGGTCGATGATGGCATCTCACTCAAGTCAGCTCCAGTCCACTCCATTCTACCACTTTGGACAGACCTGGAGCAATAAAGTTCCACACCTTGTTACAATGAATGCTTCAAGATTGTTCCTATCGTTCCTTGCGGTTGCAGCAATTGTGCTACTCTCGCTTCCAGATGAAGCGACATCCGCCAGAATCCTAGCGGTGGCTTTCATTTCGAGCAAGAGTCACAAAATCACGTACGAGCGACTGCTCCATGAGCTAGGGGCCAGAGGACACGACGTCACGGTCTTAACTCCAATCAAGGCATCTAAGAAAGCGAAAAATGTACGAGAAATACTCACCATGGACGCTGAAGAAGCGATTGCGAAGAACAAAGCGAGGCCCAACTTTTTTGAAATGAAGGAGCAAGGGACGAAACATAATCCGTTCCTGGCTACACATATTTTTGGGAAGCTTTGTGAGCAAAGTTACGATCTCCCACACGTCAAGGACCTGCTTAAGGAGACCTTTGACGTGGTATTCATCCCTTCGATTTTTAACGAATGCACCGCTGGCTACGTTTACAAGTTCAACACTAGTATCATCATCATCAGCCCAGCAAGTGCGACTTCATGGATGGTCCGCTACACCGGAGGATCCAGTCCACCATCTTTTGTTCCAAATGTTTTCGCAGGGTACACGCACAATATGAACTTTTACCAGCGCACGGTCAACTTTGTCCTTGAAGTGGTTATCACTTTGATCCATGGCTACTACTTTAGTCCAGCGATGGACGCCATCTACCGGCAAAAATTAGGCGACCCTTCTATACCATCGTCCTACGACATTTTGAAGAACGCAAGCATTGTGCTGTCCAACGGTCATTTCTCACTGGGCTCACCGAAGCCATTTCTTCCTGACGTTATCGAAGTAGCTGGAATGCATTGTAGGCCTGCAGAACCACTGCCCAAAGTAAGCACTTTTGCCTCCCCCAAGCAAAGTCCTTGATTTAACCTTTGGTCTCTATGGGTTTGAATGCTCCAGGATTTGGACGATTTCGTGAAAGGTGCTGGAAGCGACGGCTTCATTTTCTTCAGTATGGGATCTGCCATCCGAGGAGACACGTTACCAGAAGCCAAGCGAAAAATGATTCTCTCAGCATTTTCTAAAATGAAGCAAAGAGTTCTTTGGAAATGGGAGACTGAAACAATGCCGGATTTACCGGCAAATGTTAAACTGAGTAAATGGCTACCACAGCAGGATATCCTTGGGCATCCAAACCTACGGTGCGGTAGACATTTCAATCTTTTGATCCAAGCTAAACCTGATTTCCAACAGGGTTTTCATAACACACGGTGGATTCGGAAGCACAACGGAAGCTGTGTATCACGGTGCTCCACTGATTGGAATCCCAATGTTTGCAGACCAAGAATTAAACATGCAAGTGGCTGAAAAAAATGGATTTGCAGTTCTCCTTGATTTTAAAGAAATGACAGAGGACACACTGCTAGATGCATTGAAGAAAGTAGTCAATGATCCCAAGTAAGGCTTCGGAAGATCCAGTAATCAGGACTTAACATCCAAAGACTTTAATATTGTTTTTAATTAAGGTACAAACGAAATGCTCAAGCTTTGTCCACAATTTTCCGCGATCAACCAGACAAGGCACTAGACCGAGCCGTATTTTGGACAGAATATGTCATTAGGCACAAAGGTAAGGAAAATAAATCTGGCTCAATTTTTATATTAAAAAAATGTCTCCTGATTTCAGGTGCCGTTCATCTTCGTTCCTCTGCACGGGAGCTGAATGTATTCCAGTACTACTCATTAGACGTTATTGGACTTTTAATCACGATTCTGGTGACACTCCTGTATTTGGTATACGCTATCCTTAGATTTATTTTCATAAAACTTTTCAAATCCAAGCCAAAACCAATCGATTCAAAAAAGAAGAGAAATTAACAGGAGCAGAGTTACGAGGCTTAATAAATGGAACCGTGGAATTAATTGGATAATTGGCTAGCTATGAAGATGACCGCTAGGAATAAGAGTATCGCGTCTTCTAGCCATTCAACGAATGACACACTACTTGTCCTCGTTGAACTAGGGAAGATCTGAGCGCAGGTTTTGCAAACGTAGACAATCGTCCATCTCAGTGATGTTATGATCCAGAAGGAGACTGTCCAGATAATGTACCAAAGCCACCACAACGCCAGCACAAAGTATTTTCCTCCTATGCCTCCACCTTTGTCTTCGGAAACAGTATTCGGTTGAAGAAAATGTTTGATATGGTTGATTGTTGTCCGCCAAGGTTTTGACATTGGCCTTGAGTAAAGCCAGGATCTCTGGCCCCTGAGCCGGTGGCGGTGGATATCTCACATTCTTCGGAATGTCAACTTGTTCACCATCGACGGAGCGAGAGTAGAGCTGGCTCAGAATCTTGCATTCTTTACTGTTTGCCCTTTCCCCAGGCTTGGCTCTCACCCACTTCCAGTAGAGCGAAGTAATTTGAGCCAGGGAAGTAGAGTAATTGGCAAAGTATTCGATACGATTTTCCCACGTGATCTTGCTCACAGACTGATTTTTTGGTGCCAGCGCAACATAGTCCATGGATTCCTTTTCAGCCATTTCCAAAAAATCAGGGTCCCAGCAAACAAAGAATTTGTCCCCATCCAAATCTCCACCGCTGAGGCATGAGGCAGTGGGTGAAGTTGCCCCTGCGGTGCTAAAAACGATACAGTCTCGCAAATGAGCGAGTTCTGGAATGTTGCAGTCAGCAGTGAAAACCTGAATGTCACCGCCGAAGAGACATGGGTTCCGAGTCACTAGGAGTTTTCCTGACAAGGCTTCAGCGGTCGTGAAATCGGAGGAAGTCATCGACACGTAGCAGTGACCCTCCCGAAGTTTACCAGACGTGTCACAAACGCCTAGCAGAAGACGAGATGTTGGGATTTTGATATGTATTTTAGGAATGTTCTGGTCATTCAGTGATTTGTACATTTCAGTCTTCTTCAGCGTTGCGACTATTCCTTGCATCCAGTTCGGGACATCCAGATTTCCCTTCTAATTTCTTCACCAAATCGAACCTCTTCATGAATTTTAGAAAATCTCTAACGTCCTCAACAACTTCGACGTCTACGTTTCGAACAAAGAGCCAGTACTCCTTTTGCTTCTGCAGGAAGACTTCATCACAGATCCCGTTGCTTCAAAGGAGATTCAAATTCAATTCAAAGGAAACAAAAGGCCAATCCTCTTGACGTATTTTTCGATGGTTTTGATTCACCAAAATTCCCCGAAGCCTTCAATGATTTTACCAATGTCACCTGGATTCTGTGTCCCGTAGAAGAAGCAACTGCGACTCTTGAGCTGACTATTACTGTGTCCGCAGAAAATGAACTTCCGTGTCCTTCCTCTGTACTGCAAAAGAATCCCTGATTTCAATGTATTCTCAATCAACTCCCCAATCAACAATTCACTGCGATGAAAGCCTTTGTCAACCAAAGTGGAAAATGAAACGTGGATGAAATTCTGCCCACGTCCATGCTTGGCAAGAATCCGATTTTCAACGGTGCTATACTTAATTGTAGTGGCAGACGGGGTCAATCCCAACTGATGGGGGAAATCAATGCTGACTGAAATGATATTATCCGGGACATATTTCTTGTCATCGAATATCCCACATTTGTCATCGTCCAAAACAATTGTTATTGACATTGTTCTACTCCCAGTGACTTTGCTTGTTAGTGTTAATCTGTAATTTAAGAGTATAAGATTAGTTTCGAAAAATTAGTGGTGAATTCACATGCAATGCTGGAAAATACCTTACAGAGCCAGTGCGGGTCGTTATAAATCAGGTGTTGTTAAATAGGCGATCAATTAGTTAGCGGCAGTTAAAAAATATGAAATCCATGTGCTGCTCCTAACACTGATACGCAAACAGTGAATAACCCATACAGACTTTGTGTTCTGAAGCTCAGTTGACCTATTTGAAGGTTATCCATCCAATTCACTCTCGTCCCCTGATGCAAGTTTTGTTTACAAACTCAGAAGATGACGAGGTTGTTCTTCATTGGCTCCAAGGACAGCTTTTCCAGTCTGCTGACGTGGACAATAGAAAAGAGACGCATACATCCTTATGCACTTGAAATCTCAAGATTGGAAATAAAATCAATTGTCGAAAGAAAAGTGGATTAATTTGAGGTTACATTACCTTCATTTAATTCATTGGATACCAATTAATTTATGCATTTTGTCAATTGCACTTGGTTAGGGCCGTTTAGTTCCAAGACCAGAAGAATGGATCATCTTCCTCTTCTTTCATCGTCGAAGTGAGACACGTTCCTTGTTCGTCTTCACGGTCAGATCCCCCAGAGCTAGAGTCAGGTTCAAAGTAGCGTGGCTTGTAGGGTACTTCTTCCAGCTTCCGTTTCAATCTCTCATGTTGTTTTCGTGTTCCCAGACCTCTGTGTATGTACCAGTTCGCTGCTGCCTTCCTGATCTTGTAGTAATACGTTCGGGGATGGGACAGAATCCAAGTGATCAATTGGTGAAGTTTGTCTTCGTCTTCTTTGGTCTTCACGACCTCATTTGCCCTCCAACACATCTCTACTATAGTGTCCCGAGCACCCGGACGATTCGAATAGGAATTAACACTGCAAGTTTTTAAAAATGAGCGCAGAATGAGAAATGGTCAAGAGAGCTGTGTACTTACTACTTGAGTTTGTTTTTATAGGTAATGGTATTCTTCAGTCGCTGCTCCCATTCTTTCATTTTTGACTTTGAGCCCGAGCCAGCGGGGTTGAACTCCGGCTTCTTAATCAGAAAGTAATCGTATAGTTCAAACAACTCGTTAGCTGTTGCATCGTCTGGCAAGTTCGTAAAGAGACTTCTCAAGCGTCCGTTGCAGACAAACTTCAGAATGGCAATGACGACTCCCGGGTTCAGTTTCGGATCCACGACAATTGTGTCACTCAGGTGATGACCGCTGCCGCTATCACCAGATCCATTTGTATTTGGAGGAGATCCCATCATTTCAGTAGTCATTGATAAAGCAGCGAATGACCGGAGTGCCTCCAGATAAGGAATCTTCTTCAGGTTATCAGTGCTGAGCTGGAATTCCTCTCCTCCGCATTTGATGGTGACATACCCAACCTATACAAGACGATTAAACGTTTAAGCTAATGTAAAGATTCACCTGTACTGTAAAAGTAAAGTGTAAAATTAACCTCTTCTTACCAAACCAATGGTTCCATTGGGTCAAGATGTCAGCCGATAGTACACACCGTACTTCAACTTTTCGTCAATGAAACAAAACAAAAATTCGCAAATCAATCACAAACTCCACCTTCCTTCTTCTACCTGTCTTGATCAATTACTCAGAACTCAGTCCACAGTTGACAGTACAGTTTCCCTCTCCTCTTCTGCACACTGCTAAAATGCTCAGTTGTCAGTGCTGCACGTTGTGTGCTGCTCAGACAGAGTCAGTCAGTCCAGAGAGCAGAGCATAGCAGAGAGAACAGAGAGAGAAGAGAAGGAAGAGAGGGATGACATGGACGAGGGAGGAGGGAGGGTGAGAGGAACACTGACGAGGGGTTGAGGGGAGGGAAGTGAAGCGCATGCGCACACCCTAAAGATTCGAAATAACTCAAGGCCAAAGGTTCAATCGGACAGTCTACGGAGCGGAGGTCCTACAAAATTTACAGCTCTGCCAGAAACTGGGCCCCGAATTTTTGAAATTGAGCCCTGAATATTCAAAGCTTTTTGTCTGTTTTTGTCTATGCCTCCGCCGATTATCAGGCCTGGAAAATTCAAGGCCGAGCCCAAAGTATAGACAATAGAGAGAGTTTAATTTTTCTTTTCTCTTGTTTTTTTGGGGTAGACTTCTGGGAAATTGCTTCCAGCCATTTTAACTTTTCGCAATTACGCTAAACTGAATGAGGGTTTATCTGGTTACCCATTAAGCATCTGCTGGACTTCACGTGTAGGAGAGGCTGAAGGTGAATTCATGAATTTCCAGGCCGAATCCCCGTAGCCGAAGGCAAAAAGAGACAAAGGCCAAAGACGTGAATTTTCAGGGCTCGGTCTTTCCACGACAAAAACACCTAAAGGGTCTAAAAAAATTCAGTACAGTAATTTATTAATCTCCAGTCTCGACGGCTGGCTCGTCCAATCTATTCTTTACGGAATTTGCTGATAAACGTCCAATGAAAAAGGATAAAAGCCTGAAAATGTATCAAACCTTCAACATCGTAAAACTAAAAGAATTAAAAAAACTGGAAACAGCAAATCGTGACATTCTGCTGACGACGAGGCCAAGAACAAAATGGCAGCATTTTGGAATCCTAGCGAGTGTTATTGATCTTGTGGAACAGACGAGGGGGTGAATGACCTTTATGAAAAAGACCCTTCCATGCACAAGCTGCGCATGACAAGTCAAGAGCGACGCCCGAAGAATGAGTAGAGTCATTAAAATGAAAATCGGACTCCGCAATACCAAGAAAGTTAGAACTGGACCTTGTTTCAACGACATTCGAGTTCTTCACTGATTCCTCTGACTGGCGTGGATAATTTATTGTGTTGTGTTTCCCATGTGTTTTTTGTGTTTGAATTGGGCGGGTGTGTGCGTGTTGTTTTGTGATTGGCTGAGAGTGGTTGAGTGGGTGGAAGGAGGAGGAAGAAGGAACTCCATCTTCCAATTCCACAAACACAAAG
>VNWY01001383.1:0-15946 GCA_009869845.1 Pseudachorutes palmiensis | reverse complement strand
GCTGGAAAGCAAAGGGATGCCGTCCCTCTGAATTTTCATCAAGAAAACGATCAGGATTGAATTCAGTTGGATCTTCCCAGTAGTTTGGATTCATGTGAAGTCCCCGTAGAAAGAGCCACACATCAGTCCCTGCAGGGATGTCGTAGTCATCAATCTTAATCCCTTCAACAAGCTTCCTTGCTAGAAGCGGCGCAGGAGTGCAGAATCGAAGGCATTCCTTCATGACACAGTTGAGATAAGGCAAGTGGTGCAAGTCTTCGTATGAAATGTCACAATCAGAATCAACCAAAACAAGGTCCAGTTCTTGGTGAATCTTTTGCTGGACATTTGGGTTGGTGGCGATGGTCATGAGCCCAAATGAAATGGAAATGGCGACTGTATCGTGTCCTGCAAACACAATCAAATCCAAGTTCTCACGGATGTTTTCCATTGTGAATTGTTCATCTTCCATGTGGTGGGCAAGCAGTAGGTCCAGAATGCTCGTTCCATTCAAGTCTCTGACAATTTGTTCTTCTTTTTGCATCAGTTCTGCCTTTCTATGTTCCACGATTGAGCGTGTGAAGGATGTCAACTGCCGAATCAATTTTGCAGACTTTCGTCCGTCTCTTGTGAATGAGTAGATGAAGTCGTTCTTACTGAATGAATTGAACATACGTTGGGTAGCAAGGGACAAGAACTCCTTACCCAACTTGTGGTACTCAAAGTTCTGAAACGAATTGCAGCCTGTACCAAACGCCAGTCTCAACATGACGTTTAACTTTGTGTTATACAGGGACTCTGCTACATTGTCTATTCTGGGGCTAGACAAGCGGCTGAATTGGGTGACCAACTTCCGTGCATGTTCATTGGTGGCTGAAATAACTTGTTCAATGTGCTTTACGTGAAAGGCAGGATTAAGCAGCTTTCGATCACGACGCCAACAATCCCCATTGCTTACTCCAATTCCCCGTCGTCCCCACCAAACTTTGAAGAAGCGATACTCTGAAGACTTTTCAATGTTAACTGAAGACTTGAAGATGATTTCTACTGCCTCTGGCTTGAACAAGTAAACATTCGTCTTCATTGGTCCAACCTCCAGTTTGAAGAGTCCTTTATCCTTAAACTCAAGTGCCAACTGGGTCAAAGCCTTGAGAGAAGATTCATTAAGGGATTGCCCTTTCCTGATTAGAAGATCCAAATTCCCAATGAAAGGGTACTTGACACGGGGACCAGGGAGCTTCTTTAGTATTTTGAATTTGGCTGAATTCCGCATCCATTGGAAGAAGATGAATGCAATGAGCAGACAGTAAAAGGAAACTTGTAATCCCACAATGGGAATACTTGGAGTGAAGTCCATGCGACCACGCCAATCACCCCATTTAAACTAACAAACCAATAAAATGAAGAACATCCTTAAATAATGTTGCAAAAGTCTGACGCAAATTGTTGCAAACTGACCAGTTTCTTCTGCGAATTATTTAGCAGGTGCTTTTCTTGAAAAATGGAGAAATCCAGTTCCATTTTACGATTCTATTTTGTGGGGTTAATGACAATTTTTAACTTTTAATTTTAGGCGTTTCGCAGAACTTTGGATATATGCGAATCAATTAACAAAGCCATAAAATGGAGAGTATCTTCAAATGATATCGCAAAACCTTGAACCAATTGGACCGGTTTCCTTTGGGAATCTCCAGCAGGTGTAAAGTGACGAGAACCTTTTTCATTTGACAGCTCTGGTGGTTTTACATAATTAGATGGTAACAAACCTGAATTCTTTAGTCTTTAATGACCAATTAAGTTTATGTAAAGGGAATTTTATCATAAAAGCCTGGCACATTGTTTGCCAACGATAAACTCTCAAAAGGCTTGGATTTCAGTTTGTCCACAAATTAATTGAACTGAATTTGTGAATTTTGAATAAACATTTTAATATGAAAGTTTCAATACTGACGAGATAGTAACAAAAAATAGGAAAATTGATTTCATTAGGTGGTGTTTTGGTTGTTTAGTTTTCAATCCTTTTGTAAGACTCTTGTGCTATTTGAATGAAATGTTCAAAGAATCTTGGTCCTGCTCTTTTGCACAATTGGAAGAGACTTCCATTCTGATTCTGAAGAAGGATGTGCGGATGTTCGAATTCGAGTACCCTTCCATCCCCCAGAACCAGAATCTTGTCATTGTCCATCACTGTGGAAAGTCGGTGGGCAATAGTGATGACTGTTCGATCCATGAACTTTGACCTCAACGTACTTTGAATCCTTGAATCCGTTCTACATTCAGAATTATAAAATGACAAACTATAGTTTTAAAACATTCATTCTTTACTTTCCATCCACGTGTGCAGTTGCTTCATCCAAAATTAAAATTTTAGTTTTTTGAAGCATTGCCCTTGCAAGACACAGAAGTTGTCTTTCTCCGTGGCTCAAATTCTCTCCTCCAGCAGATATCTGAGCAGACATGAGAATTTAATTCAATTAAATTAAATTCCATTTGATTAACTCACCTGAGTATCCAAACCTTGTTGGTTTTCCCCTTGGAAGCGACTTGCAAGATCAATTTCATTTAGAACTTTGTAAATGGTTTCATCCGTATGGAGTTCAAATGGATCAAGATTCCGTCTTAGACTCCCAACAAATAAAATCGGATTCTGAGGAATAATGGCCATTTTGGATCGTAAATCTTTCAGTCCAATTTTAGAAACGTCCCACGAATCAATGTGAATTGAACCACAACTAAGCTCCACCAAGCGGAAAAGTGCAGAGATTAGGGAACTCTTTCCAGCCCCTGTTCTTCCAACTATTCCAATCTATAAACACAATCAAAATTAAATAAATCAAATATAAACAAATTAAACTTGGTTTTAGTACTTTTTCTCCAGGTTTTATGTGAAGGTTGATTGAATGAAGAATTAAAGGATTTGAACCATAACAAAGGGAGCAGTTGTCCAATTGGATTCGTCCCTCAGAAGGCCAACCAATTGGAGGGCTTCTCCCTATTAAGTTTCATAAGGTCAAAGGTCGACAATAATAATAAAGTATTACCAGGAATATGAGGTTCTGCTTCAGTTGCTACATTTGAATACTCGAGTATTCTTTCGACAGAAATCAAACCATTCTCCAAATCAGCCAAACTCGCACCCGCTGCTGAAACTGACACAGTGAGGGCAAGGACGGATGAAATCACAAGTCCTGCCGATGCCGTGTCTAATTGAACCAAATACTTTAGTTATTTGAGTTATTTTCAGTCTGTTTTGAGAGTAATCTTACTGATATCTTCCACGCAGAAGCAGAAGAGGATGACAATGGCTGCATAAACTGCACTAGCGAAATCCAAGCAGAATGCAAACCACCTTGATGCCCCTAAATAACTGAAATAAGCAGCGCTATGGGCATCTTGTAATTTCCAAAACTCTCTTCTCATCGCTCCTTCTGATTTTGATGCTCTAATTGTGATTGCACCAGAGAGTGTTGAATTGACAATTCCAAAGACAGGACTCCTTGCTTAAAATATAAAACAAAATGGAAGAGTGACTTTGAAAAGAAAGAGTTTATTACCAAACGCTTCAAGCCTTTTGAGTCCTGTTCCAGCTTGAATGTAGAAATTCCTTATTCCTGCGTGGACGAGACAAAGGATGAATCCTGGGATTAAAGTATACGGGAAGACAATGGCGATTACAATGATGAGACCAATCACTTGGAATATGGGCTGCAAAGTAAGAATAAAGTGGACAATTATGGACATAACACAGTAACACACTTACCCTGAGTGTATTTCTGTAAAACAATTGCAGGAATTCATCAATCATGCCCATGTCATTCACTAGACGGTTCAGAACACGTCCTGGTGTATTCACTTGGAAGAAGCGCACGGGGGCGCGGAGTATGTGCCGTAGGAGTCGTTCGTGGAGAACACGACTCGAACTGTTGCAGAGTTTTGCAAACAAAAGACTCTGACAGAGGGCAGTGAGTCCAAATGCAAGGACGAAACTCAAGTAAATTAATGAACTATGGAGTTCATTCAGTTCACGTTCAGACAATTCAAGTGTCTTCCATGTCTCTCCCTTTTCTGCCCTGTAAAATGGAGGCATTGAGAACAACCAAGTACTTCCTTTTTATGTTACCAGCATTACCAAATGCGAATCCAGTAATCAGCTCCACTGGAGAAAACCTGGACCAGCATGAAGAGAAAGAAGAGAAACAAGGCCGAACCAACCCCAGCTGCTGACCAGAACTTCCAATGAAGATTCATTTTGACACGACCAGTTGTCTGTTGCTCTGCTTCATTCAAACATCCAACAAATGTTCCGTATCCATTTGTCTTCTGATAGGATTCAAGAAAATGTTTGTTTTCTTGTTTTACTTCCAATTCGTCCACAACATCCACGTCAGTGTCAACTGGTCCAATGACCTCAGCAAAGGAACCTCGTTCCTTCACTCGTCCATTCTGAAGGAAAAGGATTTCATGCGATTCTTCCAAATGTTGAACTTGGTGTGTGACAAGGATGACTCCTTTCTGGAGAAAACCTGGACCAGCATGAAGAGAAAGAAGAGAAACAAGGCCGAACCAACCCCAGCTGCTGACCAGAACTTCCAATGAAGATTCATTTTGACACGACCGGTTGTCTGTTGCTCTGCTTCATTCAAACATCCAACAAATGTTCCATATCCATTTTGCTTTTGAAAGGATTCAAGAAAATGTTTGGTTTCTTGTTTTACTTCCAATTCGTCCACAACATCCACGTCAGTGTCAACTGGTCCAATGACCTCAGCAAAGGAACCTCGTTCCTTCACTCGTCCATTCTGAAGGAGAAGGATTTCATGCGATTCTTCCAAATGTTGAACTTGGTGTGTGACAAGGATGACTCCTTTGGATCTGAGTAGTCCACGGATGCACTTTGACATTAGAATTCTACCCACTTCCACATCAACTGCACTCAAGGGGTCATCCAACAGATACAAATCTGCATCTAAATAGACTGCCCTACAAAAAGAAACAACGTCACTGTTAACAGTCACTTTTGAATTTATGAAAAGAATAAAAGTTTAACCTTGCTAGATTGACTCGAGCCTTTTGTCCCCCACTGAGTGTCAGACCACGATCCCCAAGGAAGGTCATTTCTCCATTAGGCATCAACCGAAGGTCAGGACCAAGTCCACATGCCTCCACCACTTCCATAAACCAAGCTTCATTGTACAGTTGACCAAATATGACATTGTCTCTGAGGGATGCTGGAAAGATCCAAGGTTCTTGGGACACGTAAGCTACTCTGTTGGAACTGAGTTTTACTTGTCCTGATGACAGCTGAATCTCACGTAAAATGGATTTCAAAAGGGAACTCTGTCAATAAAAGATTGTTTAATTTTGTTTATTTGTTATTTGCAATGGTTGTTACCTTCCCAGAGCCAACAGAACCAACGATTCCAATGAGTTGCCCCATGTGTAGTCTCAGACTGACGTCTGAGATCACAGGTTCCTTTGCATCGGACCAGGTGGAGCTCACTTTAGTCAATTCCAACAGAGGGGTTGAATCAAACAAAGAAATGTCACCAGGTTCTTCCTCTACTTCCTTCTCATTCAAAGAGAGAAACGTCTAAAGTAAAAAGTAATCAAAACAGTTTCAGTTTTTAACGGTAGGTGTCGCTATTTCTTGGAATTCTTTGGAGTTTTGTTTACCTGCATTCGTTCAACACATGCTGCAGTTTCGTAGCTTCCTGAGAGTGAGATTGGGAAATTGCTTGACATTGAAGACCCCAGGTAAGTCATCAACGTAATCATAACAAACACCTAAAGATATTACATAAACATAGTTAACTAAAATGAAAATATTCTTATTCCCTTATTACATTAGTTGCAGACATGAAATTCCCAGTGAAAACATAGCCAAGGAGAATCAGAAATTGACTGAATTTCATTGAAACTTCTGCAAAGCAAACGTGGCAATTGACCACAATATATCTCCTAAGGAATTCCTTCAATTCCTTTCTAAAATAAACGAAAAATAAAATATTGTGAATCAATTGTAATAGTTGTAATCCATACTTCCTTGCTTGATTGATGATAGTTCCAAAGATGGTTTCCAAAGTGGACATTTTGATTAGTTCAATTCCTGTAATGAGTTCTGCAGTGTGTCTCACACGGGCTTCTGTCAACTTGGCAGTTGAATGTCTCAATTGATTAAACAGATTCCCCAACATTACTACATAAATGGGACATTTGAATCCATATGATAAGGAGCGTTAAGTTATTACATTGTATTGGTGTGATTGCAATGATCCATGCAAACCCTCCAATGACTGATGGCCCCATGCATGTCCACAGAACAGCTAGGATGATGATGAACTGAATAGGAGCGACAGGAAGGTAGACGAGTGGGAACATGTACCTGTCAAATCTATTCGCATCGTTGGAAATTAAATTTGTAATTTGACTAACACTCGACTGCCCAAGGGAAAGACAAAGTGCCTGGAAATAAAGAATATTAATTCATTCTCATTCAAACTCCATTCCTTCTTTGTTACCTTTGAGTAGACTAGGGCTACAAGGGACACACGAACTTGCATTCCCAATTGCAAGGATTGCAAATAAATCAACTGCGTTGTGAGGGCGTTAAGAAATACAAACAGAATGAGGGAAACTCCACCAATCCAGCCAACCTCGTATGTGAAAGATCCATCGAAATAACACAGAATTAATCCAACAAAAACTCCTTGGCCAACTCTATGAAACATAAAAATTATACAAGGTTGTAAACTTTACAACAGTCAACCATCATATTTGAATAATTCAAAATGAGGAGATTTTGAAATGAAGGAGAATTCAGTGCTCTTAAGAATTGTGTCTTCAATTGTAATATTTCACTCGCCTTATAACAAAGTCTCGAAATCCAAGGAAAATGGCAATTTTGAAATAAGAGGATTTAAAAGTTTTGTAGACGGCGCGTGTCAACTTTGGAGTTTGTTTTAATAGTTCCAATTCCCAGTTTATTTCCATCAATCTTTCAAGATGTTCAGTTGAGTTTTCCTTCGGAAAATGTGAGATGTCATCTTGGATGAGATCTCGTTTATGCCCCAATCGAATCAGCGGAAGAATCCACCTAAACATTTACAACATTCATTAAACATTCATTAAACATTCTTTTTAAACTTTATAATAATTATTAATTGTTTACCAGATGGAGAGTTGAGATAACCAATTAGGAGTTGAGTCCTTAATCTCACTATTTCCCATTATTTAAAACTCAACTTAAGAATAAATGGAGGAGCAGTTAGTGTTGACTGAGTGCGGCTGACAACTTCCCTTTTGCAAATGAAAGTCAATCATCTTATCTTATCTTATCATCCCATAACATAACGCATCAACACGAATAAATAAGAAACAGGATTCAATCCACCTAAGGCATAAAGACTTGTATGTAGGTCATCTCTACGTGATCATCATCATATTCGGATTCAGTATTAGGACTAGGGTCTTACTATTTTGGGTCAGTTGAGTCAAGGTCAGTGGAAATGTGCACCAAAACTGAGGTCAAAGTTTCATTGTTTTTCGGATGAGAAAAAACGAGGTTTGGATTGGAAACCGTATGGAGATTCGGTTATTATAGTCGTAATGGAACCAGTTTGAAACCTGTTTTTACTTCTAATCCCACTTCACACTTCACTCTTTCAACTTTGGGTCAAAGACATCATCCACTTTTTGTTGAATAATAATAAAATTAATAAGAAATGTAGGATAACAGGCTAGACTATGGGTGCATTGGGAGCACTATGATACATCATGCAACTTCCGTAGTCTTCCTGTAGAAGCAACCTTAACACTTGGTTTAGATTTGATGTTAGCTGTGAGAAGCACCAAATGCCTTTTTTATTCATTTCTTTAACAATTAAGAATTGTTAGCGATGACTGTTTGAATCCAATCAATGTAGTATGAGACTTCAGCAAAGACTCCAGGATATCCCTCGTCACCACATCCATAGCCCCACGAAACTACACCACAGAGGGAGCTAACTTCCAATTCCGTACATACAAGAGGACCACCAGAGTCACCTTGACACTAAAATACAAAACTAGCTACTGGATTATAACGTTGATTAATGGGGTTGGACTTACAGTATCTTTTCCAGCAACGCCGGCGCATAGTTCTTGTGGTTTGATTGGTACTCCATACTCTTCATAATTCTCATGACACTCCTCATCAGACACAATTGGAAGTGAAACGTATCGAAGAATGTCCGAGTGTTTCCCATCCTCAACTGTTCCCCAACCTGTAGCTATTCCAGCACCTACAACAAACAAAACAAACTGCTTTCGCTCTTTCTTTTTAAATAATTATGATGAATAAATTATTTACTTCCGGCTTTAGCTGTGTAGCCCTTAGGAGCTAAGGGAATGGCCTCTGCATTCCCACCAAGAACCAACGGAAAGTCCAATTTGAGTAGAGCAATGTCATGTTCCATGAACAAGATTTCTTGGTAGACGATAACTTTTGTCACAACACGTTCCTGTTCGTCACCTTCCTTCACAGAACGTATGTGATCGCCTGCAGTTATTCTGAAACCTGGTGGTTGGTCATACACGCAGTGGGCTGCTGTGATTATCCAGTTCTCATCAACTTATGGCACCTCCACAGTCAATTCCTTCCAGTTTGACTTGGTATGGAAATTGACCTTTGGAAGCTGGTTCCCCACCAATGATCAAAGTAGAGGGAAGTGAAAAGGCAGTTGAAGAGGTTATGGAAGCCAATGCAAATATAAGAATTGTAGGAATCATGATGAATTTAGAACGACTACTGAATTTTGATTGACAATCACAATGAGAAGGTTCTTTTATTAGGTTTATTAAGTTATTAGGCATATGATTTCATTTAATTGTGTTGCATTGCTCAATGTTTGGATCAAGTGTTGATGGTCATTGAGTAATTTCTAATCATAATTACTCAACTGATTAAAATTGTAAAATAAAAAACAGAAAAACTATTGGGATATTTCATACCCTTGAGACCCTTGTTTTCAACTACAATTGAATGAATAATTAAAGTATTCAAACTACTATTCTTATCTTAAAATTAATTCATTTAAGTATTCATTTTGAGTTTATTTAATTATGACTTTATGAATCTGGTAATGGAACTTTTATTCTTATTCACTTCATCAGTGGTGTTGCGACTGTAGTAAGTGAATAAATAGATTTCATCAATTAATCAATTAATCAATCCAGTTTTACATTTTAATGTATTGTAGCGACATTTAATTGGTAATTGAGCTAAAGTTTGCCCATGAGTGACACAAGAAGAGAAGTGGGAGTGCAGTAGCTGTTTGTAAGACACAATAAAAACATAAAAACATTCATTGCATCGAGTTGTTTTGATGTCAAAGGTCAAGTAGTAATTCATCTGAACATCTCACTAGTAGCAGGTCAAAGGTCATTGGATACAATGGTAATGGGTATTGTATACTTTGTTTAACAGAACCATCCCTTTACGGTCTTCTTTCTTCACAGGTCACTGGCGGCGTGGCGGCTGGTCACTTGAAGTACTTTGGACAAGGTCACTCTTATATAAACATTGTTAATTGATAATTGCTGCTGGAGGCGATTGGGCTTTAACTCTCCAACCAACGTACGAGATTGTAGGTGCCAGTGAACCTTGGTTGATTAAAACTAATCACTTTTCTTTTGTAATTTAGATGTCATTCCAGAGGAAAGAATTTCCGCTAAAGCAGAAACCCAAGGATGATGAAGGGATTGATGGTAGAATGAGTTGTAATTAGTTTGAAGTAATTTCAAGCACCAGCGATTTACATTTAGTCATCTTTTGTTTCAGGCGAAGTGGACAATCGAGATCCTCTGAATTATTGCCTCGTCTGTTCAGAAGTAACAGGACTACTTGGTCTTCCAGTTACTAAACAAATGGCATCATCATTTTGCATTGGAATGATGTTGAACGCCTCCGCAGAAGAGAAAGTAAAGTTTAAACCAAATCTTGTGGACTGCAACCTCTGCTCTTCATGTTATGAAAAGTTCATCGAGATGAACGACGGGGTGAAAGAACTGGAGCAAATTCGAGAAAAGCTGTGCAGTTTGGCTAATGAAATGGACAGACTATTGGCGGAGGGAGTTGAGAAGCAATATTTTGCCAGCTTGTATTCATCAAAGACCCCGGCTTCAAAATTAAGAGAAGAAATCATTCGTCACAGGACAAAGGCTTGTGAGTTGGATCTTATTCATTTAATTTTTAAATTTAATGTTGATGATGACCTTTATATAGTAAATGCAGAGGCCATTCCTACAACCACGGCCACGCAATTACAACCACGCAAATCCGCAAGACAAATTCCAGTCAAAGTGCCAGTCAAGTGTTTGGCAAAAGAGGAAGATCCATTTCCATCATCATATTTTGACGACCAGGAAGGAATCTTCCAAAACTTTCAATCTCACCCCGTGAGTTCACCATCCAGAATTCCTGGGCCTACGGTAATTAGGATAACAGCCCCACCAACCGGCTCCTCCCACCCATTGATTTTGAGCAAACCAATTTCAGCCATGCCCACAAGTATCGCAATCAAACTGCCACGTTTGAACCCTCTCGTGCCCAAAGTCACAGTTTCAAATCCAATCATCGACACTTCATCCCTTGGAGTTTCGTTGGATAACCAACCACAATACGAAAATGATTCTCTGGTCACCGAACCAGTTGTGGAGCTCAAGAAGAAGAAAATGAAAAAGAAAAAGTCAAAGAAAAAATTTATAAATTTTTGGGGAGAAGTAGAGTACAAGGAAGTAGAAGAAGAAGTCGAAGTGGAAGATGAAGAGGAAGTGGAAGAAGAAGAAGAAGATGGATTCCGTTGCCCATTCCCACTGTGCACTGAAACCTTTCAACTTATGACTCAACTGAACGTCCATCATTACACGGTCCACACCCTTCCACACGAAATCAAAGAAAAAAGAAGAAAGCAGGAACTACTACGCAAACGCTTGGCTCTGGAAGTGCAAGCGGACCCCAAACTACACCAGTGTCCATTCATTGGCTGCTCGAAAGTATACAAGACACCAATATCACTCGAAATCCACCAGCATGAGGTCCATTTGGTTGAGCGGAAGACGTACAACTGTGACAAGTGCGATCTTGTATTCCGTCATAAAGTTAAACTGCGAAGGCACCAAAGTACTGCGCATGACGAAAGAGACCTTTCATGTCCAACATGCAACGAAACTTTTAAAGGAAAGCGTCTCCTTCGTCAACACATTAAATGCACTCACCTCCTCTTCCCCTGCAATTCCAAAGACAATTGTTCCAAAGCTTACAAAACGAAGCGTGGCTTGGAATTGCACCAAGGACGGGATCATCCAGAAGAATTTCCTCAATTCCAGAAGCCTCCTCCTCAACGTCAAGAATTCGTCTGCGATGAATGCGGGAAAGTGCGCGCATCAGCAAAGTCATTGAAACAGCACAAGGCGGAACACAAAGGGATTCAGTTTATGAAACTTTACAAATGTGGTTTCTTAAATTGTGACTTTAAAATAAAGTCAAAAAGCGATGAAGAAATCAAAGCTCATCGACTCATCCATGGGAATTGGAAAGCGAAACCCAGTCACGCCTGTCCAGAACCAAATTGTGGGAAGAAGTTTTCCCATCGAATCACTCTCATAGCTCACGAGCGCACAAGACACAGCAAAGGAAAGCCGCTCAAGTTTTCTTGTGATGAGTGTGGACTACGTTTTTCAGGGAGCCACGAATTAAGTGACCATGTCGCTATCAAACATCGGACAAAGGACATGAAGTATTTCGTCTGTTCACAATGCAATGCTTCCTTTGCATTAAAATCGTACCTCCATAATCATCAGAAGCGATATCCTAATTGCCAACCGAGGAAGCGTGAATTTTGTTGTGGGATTTGTGACAAAGCTTACACCCATGCCATCTCGTTGTCTCATCACATGCACATTGCTCACAAGTCATAAGACATAGGAGAGACCATTCAAAAATGAAGGTTGTGGGAAGACATCAAAGTACCTTGGATGCAAGCGGAGAACAATGCAAGGCCAGAACATGCCAGCAAGTGTCAGTCATGGATCAAAAAGGAAGAAAAATAGAATGGTTTGTGGGAAACGAGAAGAATATGCGCAGCCGCAACAGCTACTCCCATTATAGTATAAGGAACAGAGTTTCCTAACTTATTCCTTGCTTCTAGAATTCCTAGATTTCCTACATTTGTAAGTAAATTACATAATTTATCAAAAGAATATTACACACGTTGTAAAAATAATATTTTGGCCATGACAGAAGCTTGTGTTAACAGGAAACAAGTTGGTAGCAGAGTGTGAAAGCGCAACAAAGTTCCAGCAGATGTCGTCGTAGTCTCCAACTTCTCTTCAACCTCTGTCTCTGACTTCACTTGTGGCTTCTGGAGCCTCCTGCAGTAATTGGAGAGACTTCCGCGTTCTTCCTGTTTGCATTCATAATGAACTACTTTTGTACCGTATTTGTTCCAATCTGCACAAATCCAGTCAACTCTGTTGTCACAAGTGAGTGAATTGTTGTCTCCTCCGACGACCAACAAAGTATTCTTTTTGTCCAACAAGTGTTTGAATGCTTCTTCTGGAAGATGAGTCAACCCTGTATTGTTTCCTAAAAAGACGATGACCTTTGAACTGATTCCTCTGAACGCATCCTTATGGATACTCTCAGCAGTCAACTGATTCCCATCCAAGAACAAAGTTTCCAGACTCTTTGATGCTCCAAATGCATCTTCCTTGATTTCTCTCAATCCAACGTTACCCAAGCCAATAAAATCCAGTTTAGATCCTTTGAACCCACCTGGTGGGATTGTTGTAAGGGAAGAACTCCCACTCAGTGACAAGGTACTCAGGTGAGTAAACTTGTTGAAGAATTGGAAAATGTCTTGTTGTTCATCAAATGAATGGTGGAAGAACCGGAGTACCTTGGTGTAGTTATAAGTTCCAGGGAAAGCATTTGGATGGATGGATGAAAACATTCTTCCACTGTCAAAGTCAATCCTCTTAAACTTTAGTTTTTGGATGCTGTTGGCTGGGATTATTTGAGGATTCTCAAATCCAATTCCTCTCAGAGTTAGAGAACCAATCACCTTGTCTGGATTGACTATGGATTCCGTGATTTGCTCAAATGTTTGTTTAATGTCCCACGAGTTGAGCTTCTGACCAGGGTTGCACATGATTTCTGCTTCGCTTCCTTCATCCTCTTCGCAAGTGCAGAGTTCTGTTGGCCATCCTGTAGAATGTGGAGGACAAGTCTTGTGAGTAGCTCCAGGCTGGAAGTAGTTTGTATTGGTGATGAGAAAGACAGTGGCAAAGACGGTGGTAGTAGTCATTCTGACAGGAGATGAAAGCAGGTTTTAAACTAAAGTTTTAAAAGGAATCATCATTGAAGTGATTGAATCGTGTGATTTCATTTTGTGGAAGGTGCTTGTTTGATTAGATTGGGAGGCGGATGTACTTGGGAATACTTTCCACCCACTAGGAATAAATTAATTCAATCCTTAATGACATAAATGCAAAAAAATCGTAATTTCCAGGAATGAATTATTATCATGAAGGTCATCTTCAATTAAGGTCAATCAGAATGACCCTCCACTCCGTCAAAAGTAGAATTCACTTAATAATTACAACCCCCTTTCATAATATCTTCAGTCAATTTGCCCATAACGCTGTAGTTTCTCTTATTTGGATCCATCATAACAATAAAGAATAATGATACTATCAATTGCCCTTTGTTTTATTCTGATCGAAATTCTGATGATTCGGACTTGGCCAGGTAGCAGTCAAAGACGATGTAGTTAACACACTACTGAGGTAGCTATAGCGGTGAATATTTGCGTTTAGAGGTATACCGGAGGGTTGGAGAACTGAACTGCATTGGAGGTTAAAAACTTATTATATTATATAAGTTTGAAGTTATTAGGTTATTAGGTTATTATGAACTGAATAATTCATACCAACCGTTACCCAGGGTGTACCTTAATTCCATCTTTCAAACTGACTAATTGTATACTTCCGTTTTCCAAGTCCCAAAGCTGCAGATTGTAAGAGAACGATGGGCTGGAAATTATCCGTTTCTACTCGCGCAAAGTTAATTTAGCAGAAATTAAGGTCGCTTTTTGTTTTTGGTCAAGCCCAGACAGGTTATTGATGTCAGTCTCACCACAGTGGCTCACCACGACCTACTCTAGTTTGGACTGCAATTGCATGTAGGACTACGATTGGTCATGAAGAACCCACCGGGAAGGAGAAATTCATTGGAGTAATTAAGAACAATGATAAATATATACATTAGAGTGGGAGTAATTAAGAACAATGAATTATTATTTTTTATTATTATTGTGGCCAGTTCTTTCCGTAAGGAAATGCAAACGTATATAAAATGTCACAAACGGACTATTTGGGACAATCATCTTCTGACATTTGGATCAACCTGAACCACTTCTATTCTACTCGAATTCTACTACTGACAGTAACAGTTCAACAACAGCTTTACACGTCTTGTTTAATTCATGTGTGATTGTTTAATTTATGTTTAAGGTACACCTTGGAATCTCTGCGGAAGACTATGGGGCCCTTGAAAACGAAAGCAGTCTTTGCTCTGTTGATCATCCTGGTGACTATTCAGCTGAGCGTTGGACTCAAGTGTGCTGTCTGTGACAGCAGTAAGGACCCTGATTGCGGCTTTCCATTCGTCAGCAGCAGTTTCCCTTTGACCGAATGCAGTGCAAAAGGGTCAAATCCTGCAGCCTGCATGTCCGAATTGAATGGAAAGGAAAACGAGAAAGGAAGGATCACTCGCAAATGTGTGACTATGGCTGCTGGAAGGGACAAAGCAACTGGGGGTCCGTACCAAATTGGATCGACTGCAATCGCAATCTGGTTATGCAACAATGAAGACAATTGCAATGCGAACTATCCTCCAACTGACGTGCCTTCGGGAAGAATGCATGTGACATTCTAATATACATTTTTATCGCGAATTACCAATTTACAATTGTATGCGGAACAATTCGGAAATTATCATAATAATAATAAAATATTGGATGTAACTTGGTGTAACTGAAAAACTGGATTTCCAGTAGCTTCACTTGTGTTGGCCTGCTCCACACCTACCCCATTAAAATTGCTGCGAAGAGTGAAAACAACACTTTAGTCAATACCAAAAATTGTTTGTTTGGTATAAGTTGCTTTTAATTTTTATGAAATTAGATCCAAATGCAAAGAAATGTTTGTTTAATTTCAGTCAGTATCTTCTCCTACGTCCTCCCAAATTCACTGGAAGGTTGTCTGGAGAAATATTCTTTGAACAACTCCTGCTGCCACTTTTCTTTGTTGCTGTCATAGTCACGAATCGAAGGCTTGGAAATAATGGCCCTAGCCAAATTCAGAACAGGCTCGAAAATACGTGGAGCTGAAAACCAAAAGCCATTAGAACGTACAACTGACGAGTGTTTTTACTTACAATTTACAAGTGTTACTGTTTTTGCAAAGGGAGTAACACCAGAGGCGAAGCTCCTAGCAAAGTCTAGTGTGATCCCAACACATCTCAAGCATGAATGATCTCTGACATAGTAGCCTTGGAGGTCAGTTAGAACATAGATTTGGTCCACGTCCTTCCCCGTTCGTTCTGCTGTTAGGAAAGCCTTTCGAATAGCTTCTTCATACATTCGTTGGTACTGACGAACTATCACACTTTGCTTCCCTCCAATTGCATACTTTCGGAGGTTCCACTTCCCAAACGGTTGAATTGCAACTATTCAAATAGAAAATGGAAATTATCTTTATATAGAAATAATTCTCCTCTGATTCTCTTACTCGGATGTCCTTGTTTGTCAAATCCATCCACTTTGTATGGCAAGTCTTTTGGGGTTTCTTCATTTAGAATAGAGTCAATTTTATTTTCAATTCTCCACTGGTGGTGCTAGAATAAAGAATGTTTAGTTTTCAACCGATG
>VNWY01001382.1:0-16004 GCA_009869845.1 Pseudachorutes palmiensis | reverse complement strand
CCCGCTATTCGAGGTCAAAGGTCAAAATTAAAAATCAGGATTTTAATTTTTTTTTAAACGTTCTAACTCTATTCTACACTCCACATCAAGCATCTTCCGCTACCCGTGTTGCCACGGTTTATTTAATCATCCGAATGGGATAAAAAGTCTTTTTTTTTGTCCAAATGTCCAAATCCAATCCCGTTCCATGACGATGTCAGAGATGCACTATTCATTCCCTATTTCATATTTGGACTGTCCCTTTACGTGGAAATTGGAAGAGTTCGTTGACTTTATCATAAAAGAACAAGGACTCTGATGAATAAATTGGAATTATGATTCCAATTCCGGGGTTTTCCGTCTTGTACAATGTAATGTCAACGTCAAAGAAGAAGGACAGAAGAGGAAGATTATTAAACAATAGAAAATTAGTTCCCAAATCCAAACGAAACCGAAAGTTCAGTTACTCCTATTTCTGCACTTGACGAAGTAAATGTCCAAAAAATTCAATTATTCAATTGGAATGAAGTCGTTTCGCGTCAGTTTCGTTTTGTTTTTGTCACTCTTGTCGAAAGGATTCCCAAAATGTTCTCAAGACCCGACGCCGGGGTATGAGTCACGAAATTGTTATCCGAAGAGGATCAATGGACAGGACGTTACTGTTCGTACTTGCGACTGTCTCCCTTGCGATACTAATCCATTCATGGGTTGTTTTGGAAGTACTGATCATCGCAAGGACTATACAAGTTACACATGTAAGTAACTATAATAAGAGGTTAAAAGATTTCATTTCATTAATCAATTGATTTTTGGTTTTCATAGCAAGTCCAGAATCTCGTGCTGCGTGTCCCTTTGGGGACTGTGTCCAGTGCACACCATTCGGGAAACCGTGTAAACCAGGGCAGCGATGCTGTGACGCATACTTTGATTTCGCTCGCTACCGTAATCCAGGGTATTGTAACCCAAGCGGTGTTTGCGACGCTTGCACCGAGACGAATAACCGTTGCGGGGAGGCTGCTCCAATCTTTGGATGCTGCGACCGGATGAAAGATCCAAAGTCAAAAGTTTTTTGTCAAAAAGTGGCTGATAACGAATTCACTTGTGTTGAGGATTCATGCAGTGTTAAATCAAAAGGGTACTTTAACTGCCCAGGAAAGCCTAGTCTTTCCTTTTGTAAGTGCAAGGTGAGCAGTGACCCAACTTCGTTCTATGGACAGTGTAGGGCTAACAAGTGTCTACCCTGTAAGGCTACCGGACAGAAATGTACTGCCACAGCCGACTGTTGCGAGATAAGTGGTTTTTCTAATAACTTTGAATTTAAATATTCTTGTGTCAATGGAACTTGTGCTAAATGCGTTCCAGCATATATAGAACAAGATGAAAAGGCTGAGGCTAGCTGCGTCGTACAGCAAACAAAGGGCGTATTTTGCTGTCCCGATGACAGAATAAAAAACCCTTCAAATATCACCTGTCAAAACAAAGACGACAAAGTCTTATGTAAATTTCAGAAGAAACCAAAACCTCCCAAGTCAACCTGAATAAATTGTGGATTAATTTCCAGGATTAAAACCAGAACCCTACTGATACTTTCTGTTTTTAAATGATTATTTCTTTAAGCTTTAAGTTTATCAGAGCATTTCATGAACGTCATGTTGCGTGGAAAGGAGTGAATTTTATTAACAGAAAAACAATAATTGTGAATTCCAAACTGTAAATAGTCCATGTCAGCCATAACCACAAATGCTTTTGAGAAATATCTGAAAAAAGTCTTTGTCTTTGTCTCCAGTGGCCATTAAGTTTTTGCAAAGAAGATTCACAATCCAATTGATTTTTTTAAATCAATTTGATTATTTGCCCGTTTCACTTGAGGTTCAATCGGAAAACTTTATATAAAGGATGAGGAGTTGTGTGAATTGATTCAATACTTTTGATTCTGCTGTTGTTTATATTTATAAGAATAAAATATTACAAAATGGAAGCTTGGAACAATCCTTTGAAGAAAGCATTGTTTTTGATTAGTCTTGTGGCAATGTCATCCTGTGCTAGTGATAGCAAATATTCACTGCAAGACTACCATATCCAGAATGAGGAAAGTCTTCCTCTCTCTGCGCCTGCGCCAGATATTCCTACTACTGGATATACAAAGAAATCATCCCCTTATTCAACAGTTAAGGAATACTTTGAACCTTCATCTACAACATGGAAGGAATACACACCACCATCACTTCCACAATCTAAATATATTCAAGGTTAAAACAAACATTCAAAACATTCAAATGGGATTTACTATTTTATGGTTCTAAATTGAAATCTACAGAACCGTTCCAGATTCCTTCAAAAGGTTATCGACAGAATCGTCTTTCCTATGGGGACTATTTGTCCAACATCCAATTACCCGGGTCTACGCTTCCATGTAAGTTCAAAATGTAAATATATGTAATGTAATGTGTGCTTTATGGATTGATGTTACAGCTCATTACATGACAGACCTTGGAATGGATCCAATTAATACAGGCTATCAACACAGATACAATCTTGGGGGAAACACATTCAACAGGAGGTTGGCACAATTACATCATTTTTAATAATTATTTAATAATAAAAACAATATTACAAGCAAAATGCTTGGAAGAAGCTCCTCTATCGTTTCCATATTGATTAATAAATATTTTATTTTGTCTTATTCCAGACAATTTCCTTCTGGTCCATTTGGAACTGGTCCATTCCTGGACACTACAACAACCACACAAGCACCACAACAAGGCCCTCCTCCACCGCCGCCTCCACCGCAGCAGATTAGTCAAGTTAACACTAACGCCATTGGACTCCTTGGATTGCTAGGCCTTTTAACCATTCTTGTAAAGGAACCCTTGACTTGTGGCTCACTTACTTACTTACTTCTGTCCCATTCTTAGCAAGGTGTTCTCCGTCTTTTGACTACTACGACCACGACCACTACCACTACGATGATGGGCAGGAGGAAACGTAGTCTGTCCACTGCTGACATTGTGAACGAATTGGATCAAGATATCATCAATGACAGAGAGGCTCTGATAGAAGATGTCAGTAGGAGAGTTCTGGCTTCTTTTGTAAGGAAAACAATCCAATCCAATCCAATGCAAACAATGAACAATGATCTTATATTACTTTTGAATCTAGAATGTCATTGCTCAGGCTCAAATTGGGAAAGTTGGATTTAATTGCACTCAAACTGAGACTTGTAGAGTCAATCACATTTTAGTAAAGTCCATGGGGGCATTTGGAAGAATTGCGAGCTTCAAAGTGACGTAAGTTCCATTAAAATAAAACAAAGGTTAGTTAATACATTTTACTTTTCATTAGAAATGGAATTAAGGAAATGCTTGAGAAAATTGAGCCGAGTCCAACGGCCTTGGAGAGCATAAGGAAAGCTGCAGAGAAAGGAAGAACGGTGGGGTCTGAGAAAGACTGTGAAATTGTGTATCCCGTTTGCCATGAATTGGAAAGTGACGGTGTCTACAGTCTCCCACTCCTTCTACCTTCATCACATCCTTTGTATTACGACCATCGACAGAAAGCAATTGAAAAGAAAATTAAAAAGTAAAGTAAAGTGAAATTTAAAAAAAAATAAAAGAATCGGGTCACTGAGTGACCAATGAAAAAGGACCAACAAATAAAAGCCAAGTTACGCTAACGCAGTAAACTTGTCAGTTGAACTTGTAGTTCTGTTCAGCTGGGCCAATCAGGTGCTTCCGTTGCCATGGAATCCTTTTACGGATGTTTGAATTGTTTGCAACTTTTGATGAAACTCGTTAATTTTGATTTCAGTTTCAGTTCAACTTTTGTTCTGAACAGTCGACGTTCTGTGAGAAAGATAAAAAGTTTAAAATAGAAATGTCTTCCCTTCCCTCCCAAGTTACTTCGAAGACTGATTTGACCTTGCAAGCGGACTCTATTGGTCCCGAGGATTCTGAACCAAAGCACAGCAAGTCAAAACATCATCAGCCTGTACCCTGCGCTTATGACAACTTGTACCCCATCCTCTACACGACGGTCTTCAACCA
This sequence comes from Pseudachorutes palmiensis, assembly GCA_009869845.1. Taxonomy (NCBI): domain Eukaryota; kingdom Metazoa; phylum Arthropoda; class Collembola; order Poduromorpha; family Neanuridae; genus Pseudachorutes; species Pseudachorutes palmiensis. The sequence goes on along the minus strand of VNWY01001382.1, from coordinate 11,982 downwards.
CAGGAAGACGGAAGGGAAGGATGTCGCCCACTTTAGTCGATTCGTTACAGACTTTACACGAAACACTTTTGGATGTGTCGACATTGGAAAGAAATTGTGAGCTTATTTTATTAAAAATAAAAAAAGGTAAATAAAAAATTAATTTTCATTTGATTTTGTGCAGGGAAAAGTCCTGTTTCTCAATTGCCTTGACTGACTTGGAGGATTTGAGTCGGTTAGTTGCGCATGCGTCATTCACTGACATTCCGAATGACCTTGGACTTGATATGAACGGGAAGCGATGGCAAAAGGAGATTTACAAGTCAACCAGTGCCAACACGATGTTCATGAACATCTTCGTCCATCGTCCTGACGAGCTAATGGAAACATGTCTCATGGAAGTCATCGCAAACACATTCGCAGCATGCGACTCTCTCGATTTCATCGTTCTCGAATGCCCAAATGAACACTTCAATGCAGAGCGTAAGTTATTCTGCACATGCGCAGAGAAACGCTAAACTTGTACTATATTGCAGAGTATTTGTTCCTTCCACTTGTTACTCAAGTTCGAATCAAGATCAAAACTGGGGTGAAGAAATTGGTCGTCTACTCTAAAGACATTCTTCTGCCAAAACTAAAAATTCGACCGGGAAGGTTACACTTTCAGAATCAGAGCCATTGCACCGAAACATTTGAATGTTTTTATAGAGACCTTGACCTCGATGACCTGACGCCCTTGGTGAACGTCGAAAAGAACGAAATCGAGGAACTCTTCAACAAGAGTTTCCTAATCGAAGTGATTTCAATGTCAGAGAGAACGCGATCAAGCTTTGTTGCAGAAGTATGGATTGAGCATGCGCAGAATAACAAAGAATAACTTGTCCTTTTGTAGTTTGATCATTACGCAGTTGGGATGATTACTGCTGTGTCAGAGGTTAACTATGCCCTGCTCAATCAGGAATTCCACTTGGAACCTTTCCATGGACTTTTCAAACCTTATGCAGATGATCAAATCAACTGCAAACCGGTGGAGAGTCGGTAAGGATTTGAACAAAACTAACTAAATTGATTGGTTGATTAATTTTATTATGTTGTAGCCTCCTTGGTCCAACTCGAGGATCTGAAACCCGGGTGCAAGAGACGTTTGACTACTCGGAAGTTGAGAATGCAGCTCGTGTTGAAAGGGAAAGCATCACCCAAGTTGAAGATGACGGAGCAGTGTCAACAACCAATAGTGACCAGGCTGGTGGTGACATTGACCTTGATGACCGGGATGATCTCTTTGAAGCTTATGTCAAGAAGGAAGCTGAAAAACCCCAAGACTTGGTATTTGGGTGAGTTACGTTGACCTAAGTTGACCTTCTGAATTGTGCAAATGAAACTTTAACTTGTGTTGCCCCTTCCAGTGACAATTTGTTTGGTGTGACCACCACAGTGCAGGAGCATGGGAGCAAATCAAAGTTTACTGGGACTTACTGCCGCCGAGAGTCCGTGGTCCAATCAGAATTTGTGACAATTGACACTGAAGACCTCCTGGTCAATGTCCAAGAAATCATGCGCGAGATTGAAGAAAAGGGACAGACGTTGCGATCTGCACTTCTGGACAACAGAAGCATCCGGACACTCACGGAAGCACAAGCTTATGTCAACTTCTGTGTCCACAAATACCTCCACAAAACCCTCTTGGACGACAAGCTCCTCCCTGTTGTGAATTTGAATGAACCGCCGCCTTCTCTCTTCCTTGGTCTTCCGAATGCAATTGCATTGCAGCTCATGAGTCTGGACAAGAAGTTCCACATGCGCATCAACGACTTGATCAACGGCGCCTTCCTTGCATTCCCAACACGTGAGTATTTGATTGTCAGCATCCCAAACTCAGCACCGGAACCCCCATGGTTGAAATACTTTGTGGTAAGGACACAATCTAATTAAAGCTATAATGTACCTTGAGCATGTTCTGTTTCTAGCGCGCAACTCCAAAGTCAACTTCCCTCCATCCAAAGTCTCTCTACGTGATGCACAATGCTTGTTTCTCAAATACAATCAGAACCCGTCCTGCAGGGGAACAAGACTACGACAGAGTGGCTGACCTATTGGAGTCATTGATCGAAAAGGACAAAATTCTTGATGATTTTAGTGCCTCCATTACTCCAGCAGAGAATAGAAACTTCCTTCAGAGTTTTGTTGCAGTGGTGGCGACTCATGTGGACGAGCCTGTAGTGGGGTTGGTGATAATTGGGTTCGAGGAAGCGACTGGGTACCAAGTCAACTACAACCTGGATGATTACGTATACTTTGACCTCCATGACCCCGTCACTGACCATGGCTATGTCCACCACTTTGTATTGAACCCAATATTCCAACCACACTCAAAAACAATCATGAAGGAAGTCATGCGGATGACAAAGAGGGACTCATTCTTTCATAAGATTTACCCTCCGGCAGTCGACGAAAAGGTAACTTAACTTTAAACGTAGAAAAGGTTTACGTAAACGTAAGTTTATGCTCAGTTCCATTTGTCTTTGTTTTGTAGATGACCGAGCATCAAACTCTTCTGAACAATCTGAATGATTGGATCCCTTTGATTCCACGCCGACGCGTTGAGTACTCTTTGCTCAACTTGGACGACATTTACGACGACTTGCGTCAACCTCTGTTCTCCGCCCAACCCTCATCAGTCCCTCACATGTCCTTTCTCTACTCAAAGAAATTCACACATGAGCCCAAGACAGTAGTCTCCAAACGCGTTGTTTTCATTGGTGCTTCAGAAACAACGCTGTCTTGCTTGGAGAAGATCCTTGGCACCCATTACCATGACTTTAAGAACTTGACTCTGATCAGCACTCACGGGCTCCCAGGAGCATTCCCAGCAGATCCAATCAGGAATTTGTTTTTCCCAAAGAAGAATGGACCTGCGCTGTCCATGAGAAGCAACGAAGAGTGGCAGCAGAGACTCCCAATTAGAGCTCTCGTTACAACCGTCTACGGAACTGCAGTCAGAATTCTGAGGTAACAAAAACTTTTTTTTAATATTGAAACTGAGTCTCTAATGTGCAGGAAGATCAAGACTGTGGTTGTTGATGACAGCAAAATAGTTCCTTATGACATCCTCGTGATTGCAACTGGACGACAGTTTATTCGACCTGACTTTCCAGTTGCTGACATTGTGGACGAACGGTTGGACAACTTCAAGAAGAACCTCATCAAAGATCCTGCAGAACATGAAGAACGACCACAACGGTAAAGTTACCCTACATTCAACTAAGGTTTTACATTTGGAATACTTTCAGCCCTAAGAAACCCAAGAACGTGTTTCTAATCAATACTGACGCTGATGCTGCGCAGGCGTTGAATCTCCTTCGTTCCTTCATTCCATTTGTGTCCAATCGTAAGGGAATTAAGGATTCAAATTAGATTTATTTTATCTTTCCGTTGCCCAGGTCAAGTGATTGTGCACGGGAGTTGTCTTGAAGCGTATTGCTGTGTCAAGGCACTCATTGACCTTGGGATTTCAAGACAAAGAATTACGTTTGTAACAAGTCATGGGGAAGGTGGTGAAATGGAATGGGAGGCTTATCATAGCTACAGGGACACTGAACAGGTACACTTTCATTGCGCATGGGCAGAGCTAATAGTTTTTGTTACAGCTTCGATCCTTGATGTTCCACACAATCCATGCCTTGGGGGTTCAAATCCTGACCAATTACGACTTCAAGCGGTGGAGTGTTGACAAGGAAACTGGGCTCTGCAGTCGAATCTACTTTAACACTGAGGTGACACTTGGACATGAAAGACCACCAAAGGTCTCAGTCCCTTGTCTCGCATACTTTGGATACTGCGTGAGACGCGTGGGGGATGAGATCGTGACTGCTATTGCGTCTGCGTGCATTTCATACAACAATGGGATCATCATCAACACAAAGTTCGAGACTGACGACCCAAGTATCATGGCAGCAGGGCCATGCACTGTTTATGACAAGAAACTAGGAGCTGAGAAATTGGACCATTCCTACTTTAGCTCATACGAAACTGGACAAGTTGTAAGGAAATCAATTTCATTTTTAGTCAAATTCTACAATCTTTTTCTACATTTTGAACAGCTTGGGAAGTTCATTTTGCAACGAATTTTGCCCAGTACGATCACCATTAGTGCAAGCATGACTGGGCCAGGGATGCCTCCTTTCCCACCAGTGCTAAAGTCACCATTGGTCCACTACGCTGACCTCCCAGGTCAATGGCACTACATGCACGTCAGTCCACCTGGATGGGTTCCTCACTGCTGCAAACAAGCAGAGTGCACATGCGCAGTGTGTGAATGTGGGACTGAAATCATCACAGGCTCTGTACATCGTGAGGAGGATCCAAGTCAGAAATATTTCAGAATCAGACTGGACAAAAACAACAAAGTGGAAGGGATCGAATGCATCTCTCGAAAGGTAAAAGTACACATGCGCTTCTGTAATGTTACTCTGTCCGTGTTTTTAGAAATTCCCGCCTTCGTGTCTCTCATCGTTGTACGATCACCATGCTTCCTACTTGAACAAAGTCCTGGAGATGCTGGAGAAAAAGAAGCTGACTGACTTGTACGAACATTTCTGCCAGCCTTGGGTTGCTGCCTTGAGCATGGATCGATGGGCCAGTTTTCGTGATGAAGTTCGGAACCTGGTGGCGACATATGTAAGAAACAAAGGAAAATTAAGTAAACACTTTCATGAGCATGCGCATGTGCTGTTTGTTGCAGGATATTGCCGAAGGAGGGGTCAAAATGGCTAACTTTGTAAAGGATTATTTGACCTACTTGGAGGATACTGTGGTATGGGTTCTGAGCATGTGCGATGACATGAGGTTGGCTAATGCTTAATTTCTTCTAGTTCAACGTTGACCCCAACATTCTTCGCCACGTGTTTGAGAATACAAACTTGAAGGCAGCGATTGAGAGCAAACTGTTGAACTTTCTAAAGTACAATCGCTCAGTGCTTCCAATGTACGCCCAACCTTATTTTGTGGAAGAAACGTACAAGGAACGAGAGACGAGTCCCATCTACGTTCCACTCCATAAAAACTTTGAACTATAAAAACTAATACAAGAAATAACAACCAACACATAAATAAAAATGTAAAGTTGGCTATATGTTGCAAACCAAAAGCGTCACAGATCCGTTACCCTTTTATTGTCCACCGTTTATAATTGAGTGGCAAATTGAAGAATTTTACTGACGTCGACGCATGGGAAATTCTGAAAATAAAATACTAAAATTAGAGAAGAGGATATTATTGTAAGGAGGCTAACCTGGAGTAGTTTCATGTTGTGAGAGAAATCACCGACGATGAGTTCATCACGGAGATGGCTGGGGAGAAGAAATTAAGACCAATAAAAGTTAGGTCGTTAAAATGGGAGTTAAATTGCTTACACAATCATGGCAGTGCAAAGTTGTATAAGAAAATCAAATCGATTTGGATCAGAGAGCAGACTGTCCCAGATACGAAGAACATCTGGAAGATCAAATTCTTGTGACAAGAGGAGAGTTAGCCACCTGGAATAATTAAAAACAAAGTGAAATTACACACCTTTTAAATGCACGTTTGATGGTGGGATGAATTTACCGGAAGCAAAAGTACTGTCCATAAATCTCTTGTTTGATTAGCACCGAGTGGACTTGAAAGTCGACTGCTTTCAACTTGTCCATGACTCTTTCCATCATGAGTTTGATTCCCGTGCTGGAGTTGTCCAGTGATCGAATGAAAAAGTCTCGAATCTCTGCCATAAGATTAGTGAAGAGGTAAAAGGTATCTGGCTCTGCATGGGCGGAATAAAGTGGGTCTGGGTCTGTCGCCAGAGTGTAGTAAATTGGTCCAATGATTTCATTCATCCCTTGCACATAACTACAAACACAAGGAAAGAAAAGAAAGAAATAAAAAACAAAAGTTGAATATATGGAATTATAACTGTTAAGAAGTTACCTTTGGCCCTTATTCAACTTTGCGTAAATAAATAGGATCCGCTCAACCACTTCCCAATGTGTCTCACAGTTGGTTTCCGGTTCTGATTTCGTGGCCTTGACTTTTTTGATTCCCATTCCACGAGACTCGACTGCACTTGCAGTGACACTTGAGTTGACACGGGTGTGAAGACGGGTAATCTTCCCTGAAATAATACCTGGATGGGGGTGTGGCGTTGATGACTGGAAGAAATGGATACTAGGATACAAGCGCCTGGAATATAGAGTGCAAATGAGTCAACAAAGGAGTGAAACCAAGGAATGTGTTTTTTACACCTTACCTAACGTCCTTGTCAATTTGCAGCAGTACTTCATTATCCTTGAAGTAGTTTTCCCAAGGGGAAGACGGATCTGGATTGAGCGGGTCCATTGGACAGGCATGTGGTGGAAGGATTTCGTCTAATTACAATAACAATAAAAACTGTAATTGCTTGAGAACAATTGATGTTTCTTCATGTCTAACCGTTTAGTTTCCAGTACTCTTGTCTTTTCTCTGTCAGTACTTTATCCCAAGTGGAACGATCAGTTGGCAAGTAATTGAGCAATAGTCTCCAAACCATTGGCCTGTGATACGTTGAATCAGGAACTCCTGTAATGGAAATGACAAGTTATTATTAATTTGTAGTTGAATTAATCATATTAATTACCATTGAAAGCCAATTCTTTTAGTTGAGCCAATTGTATGTTTGGAGCTGTTAGTATGTTGTCAAACTTGGCCACTCTGATGCTATAATGGTTGGTCATGACCTCTTCTAACCAAGGTCAATTCCTTGTCAAATTAACTTAAATCAATTAATCCTTAAATAAGAATTAATCAAGAAGAAGTAAAATAAATAAATTGTGAAATGAAAATAAAAGTGGGCGGAGAATTTTAATATTCTCTTTGGCGGGTTGAAGGAAAGAAGATTGGGGCAAAGTGAGATCAAGGGATGGACACTTGGGAATGACACGAAGTGACATTAAAAGGTCAACTTATTCATCAATTAATGGGACTTTGTCCACAAGAGTACCCTTCGTCCACACTCTCTTCCATCAAAGGGCAAAGAAAGCTTAACATTTTGAATCCCAAAGATTAGAACAAAGTGATCCAAATTGACCTTTATTTAAATGTTTCATTTCCAACTAATTCTAATTAGATTCATTTTAATTGGTTCAATCTTTGTTCTCACCATGTGGTGTTCATCACACATATGGATACCCTCCCTTTGTCATTATTATTGGCACCTTCTGCCAATTCATTCAATGCCAAAAACACAATCGATTCAGCACCTTTCTCATCCAAATGACAACAGAATTGAAACGATCCGGAAACCTAAGCAGAATAAAACTCTGCCCAATTAAAACGCCCCTTAACTTCATCTAAAGCATCCCTTTGATAGACATTTGAACATACTATTCATTCATCGTCCAATGAACTGGAGCTATTCTCTGACAATGTCTTTTGACATTTGGATTTACATTCAGAAAACGTTTCTTTCGTTCCTTCCCCGCATGATTTGATTCTGAGGGATCCATGTTTGCCACCTTCAAGTCCCATTCCTCGCACTTGGACGTTAAATTCCAAAATGAAGTGAAGTAGCAAGAGGGTAATTAGCGTGCTAATGTTGAATGTGTTTAGCCCTTATATGCAGAGCATAATTTGGATTTTGTATACGAGTAATTAGCACCACATTCAAGATCTTTGTAGTCCACCATGGCCATGGTTTTCAATCAATAGGGAACAAAGGCCCTGAACCTCTGCACCCTTTTCTCTGTCATAGGCCAAATAAATAGTCAATTAGAACTGGAGTGCAGTGCATACACTTCAATGATCACTCCATTACGGACACACATGACAAGGCATGACAAGGCATGACAAGGTATGACAAGGCACCTGGACAAGACACTCTGAAAATCCATTTTATATCTAAACTCGCCAAGCAACGGATAAACTCCAAGATGTCTCTTCTGCTTCAGCAGTTTTCCATGTCTCACTTTCAAGGCTTTTGGGACATATTTGACTTTAGAAAAAACTTTTCTATGAAAGTTTTGTATCATGACTTGAGTGGATTCTGTAGGTATCAAATGTGTTGCCAGTATTATTGGGAAATGCATTTGTGTTTCATGGGTCAGTAGTTAGTTAAATGGGATCTGAGTCACTTGGTCCATTCATGTGTCCATTGGAATGAATATTTTTCCACTTTTGTATCAACTCCATTTCCCAAGTAACTCCAAACGTGTTTATAATTTCCCATGAATAATTTCACAGTTGATTACTTTGGAATTGTCCATGTTCTCCAGAGTCCCGCAAGACTGGATTCCCTGGAATTGTGTGGAACTGGATAAGTTTTGTTCCACTTTCATTTTGTCAAGAAGCATTTCCATTAGGTCCACTTCCATTTTCCGTCCAATCAAAGCACTTTCACTCTGGGGTGGAAAGTTTCTTATAAAAATATGATCCTTAAGATTAAGTATATTTGAGTATATTTGAGTACTTTCAATTTATGAAATGGAGTAACTGGAGAGTGAACACTTGAGAAAATAAATATTTGGAATTGCTCAGTGTCTCCCAGTTGAAGGGATCGATTTATTCTTCCCTTGAATTCATTACACGAAACTCTCATTTGCTCTCCTTCCTCTCCTTCCAGGACTCCACTCCTGGATAATTCAATTTGCTGGAATGGGGGATACGAGGAAGCTTTCTTTTGAATGTCCCGTTGGAAGGGCGGATGCCAAATTAGACGAGAGCACAAAGCGTGACATCTCCCCTGTTGATTAGATAGGGGATGATGTCATATGCAAATCAACCCATACACATACACACACACTCACAAGTTCAAGGCCATTAACTCTCTTCCAGTTAGTTGTAATCATGAGGTCAAGTAGAAGCAAACGATGATGATGAGAATTGTCAAACAAATTGTAATGGAGAAATGTCACGTACGTCATGGCCCAAGTGCCTGGAATTCCGCCCTGTCAAGAGCATTGTCGCCCTTGCAGAAAAGGAAGGAGGGGGAACGTGCTTGGGTTGTCGGTCGAGGAAACTACGCTCACTCTGCTAGCTCACTCTGCTTCCAGCTTCCAAACGATCCACTCCACTTTCTTCGCTTCTTATTAGTCGTCTCCCACAGTCGCTTCTTCTCCGCTCCGAATTCTAAACCTTTATCTCCATGTCACTGAAGCAGTTTCGAATAGAGTTTAGCCACCCAGGTCCTTCTGTGTTTGCAAGTGGAAGGCTGTGCGGGCGTGTGGTTGTTGAAGTCTCCCAAGACAAAGTGATTAATAGTAAGTTCTCACTTTTAACTCGATAAATTCAGCCTTAAATAAGTCCCATGCTGGGAGAAAGTGGAGGAGAAAGTGACAGAAGAAAACTCATCCTTCAGTTCAACTTACAAATCCTCAGAGGCAACTTTTTCATTACGAGGAAATTAATTAAGCCTTGGGTTTAGGAGGATAAAGGGAAGATGAAGGGATTTCTACTCAGCCTCCAAGTCACTTTTAATTAATCTCAACACTTTTAATTTGGAAAGGCAGTTTCGGGTTTAATCCAAAACACTCAATGCAAATCCACACTCGATTAAACTTCAAAGTGGAATTAGTCACACGCATGAGAAAGGTTTAAACTTTTAAAAAGGGATGTCGTAAAAAGGGAGTCATAGCCTTATTTCCCTATTGGAAAGAGTCAAGTGGCTCCTTTAACATCATGAAATATGAAACCACTTTTGAATTGGAGTCTTTTGGATGCAAGTTGAAATGCCTTTAGCCCTCCTTTGTCATCAACAGAGTAATTCAACTGGAAATCCATCCATCCTTTGTCATAAAAATACTTTCCTTTGAACTTTAAATGAATTTTTGCAAAAGAAAAATGGATTCTGTGCATTATGGGGTGGAAAAGCATCTCCCCTTCCGGCCTTTTGAGAAGGAACAGGATACGTGTCCATTTGAATGAATGAAATTAGAACAATGGAGGCAGTTCCAATGTATCCAATCTAAACCTCACAAACCGAGTTTCGGTGGTTTTGTTTTTATTGGTGTTGAAGGTACTAACGAACCTTGTCAAGGAAGTTGAAAGTGACAAGGAGAAGGGTTTACTGGATCTACGTCCTCCAGCAGTTTCTTATTAAGTTTCCCACTACAAATTAAATTGTGTTGATAGATGTGACATATGAAGCTACTTTCGTCCAATCTTACTTTCATCTACTTTCATCCTGCCAAGTTGTCTTTTAATAGCTGTCACCTTTCATCTTCATCACCAAGAAAAGAGTTCAGTGCCAAGGGCGACCGAGTTCAACCAATCATCCACACAGGTTTATTAGGTTATTAGTCACATCTGCCTCTGACGAAGGAATTAGCAAGGGAAATTGTAAACAAAATTCTATGTTTGCATTGGAACCTAATGGATGTGTAAACGTCACTGATTGGTTCATTCAAAAGGGAGTTATACTAACACAGTTTCTGCACATGGCGATGACTGATTGAAAGAGAGGCAAAGCCTTTTTTCACATTCAAAGTGATTAATGAAATGTAAGGAACACACGCAAGCATCTAATGTCCAATTCCATTGTAATCCAACCACATTGCAGAGAGCACATAGCTCCTTTTTGCAATAAACTCTGTTGGGTTTAACTTCGTTTTATAAGAGTGTTGGGTTTCCATTGGGTCCGCCACAGGAGCTAATGAACTGACATTATTCAACAGACATGAAATAAGAAGTTGACGATGCGGAAAGGAGCGGTGCTTCTTATCCATAAGAAGAAGAAGGATAGAAAGGACAAACTTTTCCAACCGGAAATATAACCATTTCCAGAACTTTGTGGAAGTTTCCTTTTACTTCATGACGTTTGTAGACAAAAGTGACAGTTTGAAAGGGTGTACGTGAGAATAAGGAGGAATAGGAACATTTCATGAAGGTCAATTTGATTATAAATTGAGTATTCAAGTGTCTAGGTCACGTCCAAATGGAGGCTTGTAATTGCGTGTCTATAATTCAGTCTGTCAATGCGGAAAGGGAACTGTGATTGATTTCAAGGGTAGTGAAATTGATGATTTATTTTGTGTGTTTGACAGGTTTGGAGATTCTGTGCAGTGGCAAAGGGAAAGTTCAATGGAAGGAAAGTCTTCCATCGTCCAATGGAGTCCAACAGAAGAAACTGTTTGGTCAATCTTGTGGTGGGAAGCGGGAATCCATTTCAAATGGAACGATGACAACGTCTCCATTGAATTCTCAAACAATCATGTCCACAGAGGAGAACTACATTGAGGAATTAAGAGTTCTACTCGAGACAAGTAAGGTCATCAAATAAATAAAATTCTTTTCTTTTTTCATTCACTTTCACAATTTGTTCTCCTTTCTTTTTTAAATCTGTGGATGACACTTGGGAAGATGAAAGGGGCGGGATAGTTTAATGTCTTAATGGCTGCAGAGGCAGCAGTGATAAGGCTTTGTGTTTCATCAAGGGAATGAAAAGCAGAGCTGTTTCATGCCCTGTCTCTCAAAATCCAATCATACGCTCCTCCTTTTGTTTTATTTTCCATTAACTTTTACTAGAAGTTTGTGTTTATGTATCAAGGGAATCTCCACTTTCTCCATTGTTTCATTCATCATCATTTCAACTTTGAAAAGAACTTACAATTACTACAAAAGAAAAAGAATTCTGCAACAACTACAAAGTTTTCTCCTTTTTGAGTCTCATATGTCACAATGAATGAACAAAGTCTTTTATACAAGTTTCAAACATGTCACAACTTAATCCAATTTTCCAAATTTCTCACCAACCACATTCGCTTTACATGCAGAAAATATTCTGAATATTCCAAGGTCATAGGCAAAGTTCAATCCAATCATGCAACATTTGGAACATGTGAGGAACAGAATAGAAATTGTAACATTAAAGTAAAGGTTTTCATTTCACATGTGTTTGAAGCAAGGAGAGTAATAAGGGAGGGGATGTTATTAGGTTTATTAGGTTTAGTTCAATTAAGTTAAAAGTTTTATTAGGTTAAAACCCAGTGATTTGTTTGATTT
>VNWY01001381.1:0-16012 GCA_009869845.1 Pseudachorutes palmiensis | reverse complement strand
TAACAATTGAATGAAATGTAGTAAAAACGAAGTAGATTTATTTAAATTGTTGTTTTTTAGAAACGGAAGCAATTATTGCTAATATATGTTTTAGAATAATTTTCAGATTTGACGAAGCAACTGCAGCACATGGTAAAAATATTTTTTGAAAAAATCCGAAGTTACCCGGTTCCTAAAATGCCCGGGTATTTTGCGGGAAGTGGTCAGACATTGCTTACTTTGATTATCTAAACACGGTAAAAATATTTTCTGAACATAATCCGAATTTACCCGGTTTTTTAATACCCGGGTTGCATGGATTTAATCATTTTTACAACGTAAAGGTCAACAGGTAAAGCTGTGCTACTTAAACTAGTGAAAATCCAATTTCACTAAAAAAATTGGGCGCAACCAACTTGGCACCCTACGGGTTATGTCGGCGCAGCATCCACGATCGTCCCAGTGAATTCTTCTAACAATAATAATTCCTTGGGTGTAGGGGGTAATTTATGCCGATAAAGGGAGTTGCTTGACGTACAAACTAATTCTCTGCGTCCCTCGTTCACAACTACTTCTAATCAAGCGCAATTACCCCTATCGTTTCAATACTTTAATACTTAATAGGCCACTTTTCATTTGGTGAGACCAAATTGATGCTCATGTAAATTCCGAATTCGGTAGCCAGAGCCAACCAGCTCGATGAAATGTACAAGAACGCAGAGTGTATGCCCTTATTCGTGTTACTTGTACGGCGGAAGCCATATTTTTCTTAGTTCCATGAAGACTTTGTTCACCTCGGGTTCCTCTTGAGAAAAATTGTTAGCAATTTGAAGAAATTCTTTCAGACCTGATATTGGAAAAATGCCATAATTAAGGAGACCCAAACTATAGCACGATCAGCCAGTAATTCAAATAATAACTTACCTTCCTTTCCTTTAGCAATGCCTAGTTCTTCTAAAATGGTCATTTGTACTTGTAAGACGATTGGGAAAGTGAGCCTAAGGACCTCCACCATGTCACTTCCAGCAGCATCCTTTGCAGCATGGATTCTTGCTGATTCTTTTGTTTCCAATCTCTCCAGCATCTTCCAGAGTATAGCTGTTTAAACACATTAAACTAAATCATAGTTTAATTCGTATTGAAAATACTGTAAACCTGAGACCTTGTACATCTTGAGCAGAAAATTCTTTCTTGATATTCTCGTACAAGGAAGAGCGTCCTTCGGCCATATTCAAGTCCCTTCCTGACTACAATTAAAATTAACAGGCTTCAACTAAAATCATGGCCCCACATGGAGTCACGGGGTTTACAGAAGGGGCCTGCCTAACTAATCTTAAGCTTCCCAGCTTTATCTTTGATTAAATGAACTCCACAATTCATACCGTCTTAAAAGTAAGGGCGTGTCTGAGGAACACAGTAAACGGGTGTAAGATAGTTGCGAATATTTCATATTATCGCACCATTGAATATTTATTATAATAAATCTTCAGGGAGCAACATCGAAAACGACCTGGATGCGTAACCTGTAAAACGTCGTTTCATGAAAACATTGTAAACTGTTGAAAATGTTACGACCTAAAGCTACGAAAATTAAAAGAAAATACACTAACCAATAGGATACACAACGTGTGTCCCATTGAATCCATTGACGTTTTTAATACAAAAGGGACGCATTAAATCCAAGGACTTTGCTATGTTATCACGAGACCAGGTCACGTTACTGTCCAGTCATTGACACATCTCGGATCGTTTTGGAACAATAGAAATTGGCCATGCAAAAGTTCACGGTTCACAATTTCACAATTTCTAAAAGCCACTGCCCTAAATCGGTCCGACAAAGGCTCAAAATAGTGAACCTGCGGTAAAACGTTATTGCTGGCCGAGTTACAGATTTATGACATAACTCAAGTATATTTAAGATTACCCAGGATAACAAGTCTATTGGATTCATAGAACTGCCATAAAGACTCGTTTTGGTTATTACAGATACTTGGTTATTATTCATAAAGTCATAAATAAAAGTTCTTTGACGTACAAGTAAATTTGTTTTTCATGTGAAAGGGTTGGAGCATACGTCGTGTAATGCAGAGCGCGCTGCTTGCTGGCCAAGAGCGAGTAATCACGGATTTGGCCCTGATAAACGTTTGTTGGCAGGAGAGAAAAGGTTCTAAAATGTAAAAGTGTAATTAAATTAACGTCTCTCTGTATAAATACAAGCTTGAGGTAATTTGCAGGTTAGGATTAGCATTGAAATGTAACTGAAAAGAGCCAAGCGGACAGACTGACAGAGTGAGATCAAAAGGGGCTCAACAGGCCACTACCGAATTAGACTTGAGGTCTGAAACTTCCGCTGAATTTAGGGGAGAATTCCACCTTCCCAAGACGCGCTGAGACAGAAATTGAACAGAATGGATGGAAAGCGCCAATATTAGACTTAAGACGCACAGCGACATTCCTCTACATTCTCGACATTGAACATTGCCAGAGGCTATTTGAAATTAAGAATTCTCCAATGCTAAGACACGATAATGACCACAAAGTATTCTTCGTCATTTATAATGAAATCTTTTAGGTAAACTCGTTTTTGCATAAGATGCTTGTAAAGTGGAATCTAGCCAATTTTGGTAATTACTTTGTTCCCTGATAACAACTCCTTTGAAGTATTTTATCAGATTAAGCATGGTAAGCATCATAATTTGTGGGTAGGAGGACTTTCTCCATTGTTCTCCGGATGACGCTCTGATCCCTAGGCAGTCAGAGAGGACGCCAAAAACTGACTCTTTATAATCGATGATGTCTGAATTCCAGTCGTATCCAATCGTATTGGATCTATCCATAAGCATATAATTGAATCTACTGCGACTCGAATCTCCTGGCACCCGCATTCTACCAAGAAACTTGGAATTGTATCAAATCTAATCCATATTTTCTATTTTTAGGCCAATTCTCACTTTGATTCGTTTGAAACAAGCCACTTCTCTTTTTCAAAACCTCATCGGATCACTGGGACATGGCAAACATTGGAAATCGAATCCTGAGACGAAATTTTTGTTTGTATGGTTGTCTGGCCTGAGTAAACAAGAGCATAAGGAGAAGGCGGAGGATTTAGGTGACAAGCATATTAAGTGACAAAGTAAAGCTGACTGGATGATAGTAAAACGAGGTGTGGTGTGGATTTGATCTTAGAAGGAGAAGCTAAGAAGTCTTTACTAATGTGTGAGTTTAGTTAGTGATTTGGGGTGTGGAGTTAATTAATTGGTTTTCTTTGTGGCTTCCAAGAGCTGCGGAAAGTGGACACCAAACACAAACGCTGTCAGAGCAAGCTTAAGCATTCCTTACACCCCGTCTTTAATTTCAGATTAATCATTCCGCTAATGTGAACTATATATGGGTACATGTTGAGGGAACGCTACAACATGGACACGGACGAGGGCCGACAACGCTGATGGCTGAGCCACAAACAGACGACCACAGAAGAGACGCTTCTTCTTATCAATCACCATACCACCACCGAGAATAGCCAGCATAGCACCTCGTCTTCTTCAGAAAAGCTTCACTCCGCTGCCTTCTTTTCCGTCATCAGCTCATTCGTCTGTAAACTACTGATTAGTAGTCAAAAGCCCATCCCAGGGTCCTCACTTGAGAGTAGGAGAACTTCCAGTACTTTCGTCCCGTGGAGGGAAGGTCCAGCAGGAATTTATTAGAATCCAAAGTCAATTAGAAAGCCACAGGCCAGACAAGCTCCCGAAGCATAGCTCTGCAGAAGCCAAGAGTGAAAGTGAGAACTTGAGAGTTTCTCGGAGTGAAAGTGAGAGCATATAGGATGTCTTTTTTTTGGCAGAAAGCCAGTAAGTATAAATGCGACTAGTCCTGCTTGCTCAGAGTATGGGACGAAGTTGTTCTTCTAGCCAAGGAGGCTACTACTACGTGCACTGGTGGATATACAAAGTTACGTTTGTCCTGACCAAGTTCAGTTGTTGATAAGAATCAAGTGGAGGAGGAGACGCGCTCAAGCCCTCTCGCTTTCTTACGACCTAGCTCCTTCCTCAGCAGTCCATGTGCTTGGACTTACTATTGTTTGAAGTTGGGATTATTATGCCGTGACATGCGTTCATCTTTCTAGGACAATGTAGTCAACAGTTCTGTCTGCAATTTGCTCAGGAGATTAACAACAAACCTTGTTATTACATAAGTACCGTCACAGCGCCTAAGCCTAAATAGTCGAAATCACAAGCCATCATCATGTGAACAAACTTCAATCAACTGTCAAACGATCTTTGATCTCACTTAAATTAAATTCTCCCCCGTTCCTGCTCGCTCCACAAGCAGGTAAGCCATTCTCAGGAAATTGGATTCCACAAATTCCCCCGCAAATGACGCTTCATTCACATCTATTGTCAACACAGACTCATTAAGGCTTCCTTCTCACTCCATGCAGCTCCCAAATTACCCAACTGCTGGGTCCTAATGCTTACAAACACAGATATTGTTTTTTTTTCTCGATGCGCGCTTATATTTTTCGATGAATCGTTGCTCCTGTATCGTTGTCGCGTTGACCTTGTGCGTGTGTTGGGGGCATCTATGGAATAAATGGAGCTTAGAGCTCTGAATGTGGTTGCTTCATTGAACCCCATACCAGTTGTGCAGTGGACGAAAGGTCCAGTTGGTCTCCTGCTCATAGCACACGGCGTAGTTTAGCTAATGGGAAGTTAACGAATTGCTCGTTTGCACTTTACTCAATGTTGAAAGATGAATGCTATCAATGTACATACACGCCGTTGTCACCTCCTTTGTTTCCAACCTCATCTGGTCCGTGTCATAATGAACTATTCGAGATGAATATCATTTTTTATGTTTCCCCTATGCCACCTATAAGCTTTCCATTATGCCTTCTTCATCTGGGCTTTGGTCAATTTCTCACACTTACTTGCAGAAGTGAAGATCCTAATTTATGTGAGTGGTTCCTATGGCATAAAAATTCCTTATGCTCATCCCGGGACACACGAGTAGCAAGTTTTATTTCGAGAAAGCAACGGGTGTCAGTGTCGGATGTGATTCATGTCATTAGGGCGTCAGGGGTCTAACCTTCAACTTTTATAGGCACTTCCCAAATTAAGATGATTAGTTGAAAAAGTTGGAGAGACAGTAGGGACTGGTTGGAAACTTTTTCAACTTGTAATTTTGTGTCGTTAGTGATAGCTTATAATTAGGCTATCCTTTTGGGAATTAACTGACAAACGAGGCTGAGTAGATTTATGATGTGTACGTCCTTATGGTAATTAGTATCCCGGAATGGATGACACCCACCATGATCCTTCGGAATTGTCAATGGAAATTACTCCATTTACACTCCGGGCATTCCAAGATTTCTACTAAGACGTTCAAAGAGATTCTCAATTACGCTCTTCTACCCACTCCCCATAGTGCATAGTGCGGGGAGTTCACCAGTTCCTTCTAATTTTCCTCTTTTTCTAATTTTCTAAAACGGCTCTTTGCATTTCACCCACGTGGAGCCATAGTAGGTAGGATTTCCAAGAACTCCGTTTGGTTAGCTTTCTCCAAATTGGTTTCTTATGTTTACTTTCACTCAAGTGAGCAAAAGGACTTGTGCCCCTTGCCTTTTGTTTCCAACAGAGGATTAGAAATAAGTGGTTAGATTTCCAGCCAAACATAAAGCCAAATTAATGTTCAATAGACGTTGGAAGTGTGGCGTTCCTGTCGTCTTGTTTACAAAATGCCTGTAGAGTGTGTCATATGTTCCACAAACTTCTGTTTGTTGCCAATTATTAAATCATAGTCTAATAATTTTACGACAGCTATAAAGTCATGCACTTAAATCCTGCTCAAATGACTCGTGTAATGTCACACGTGTGGGAATGGCTTCTTTGCTTTCTCCGGCATTCAATCTCCCTCTTAGCCTGTCTCATGTCTCATTGGGTAATTCTTACTTTGTGGAACATGCCGAATGGCGAATGGCGAAACCAAATGGTGATGAGTTCCGCCGCCATGCCTTGATTAATACAATCTGAGAACTGAACTGGAAAAGTTTCCCATTGTGTTTTCCAGTGTGTAGAGAGGTATCAGCCCTCATTGTCTGGAGACTTGTCCCATTCATCCCTTTGAAGGGATGGCAATAATTCAGTGATTCGAGATTCCTCTGAATCTCTTGCTGATTTCCATCTCGAGATAATCAAGAGGATTTGAGAGGAAGGAAGGGAATATTCATGAAGAAAGAAGAGGAAACTGGGAACGATCAATGGGGGAAAGTAGGGAATCATTTCATCCCAAAGAAGTGAAAGCAGAGTCTTCTTCCTTTTATGCACGCAATGCTACTGGGACTTTCAACAACTGGGAAAATGACTTTCAATTACTTTTTACGAAGCTCCATTCAGTCCCAAGTTGTGCAAATGTGTTCGTTTTAGATCCATTTTAGTGAAATACTTTTTTACTTTTTCGGACTTTTAACAAATGATCCGCTTAATTCGGTCGTATTCTGGAAGCATGGAGGAATTTTGTCTCGTGAAATCACATATGGGACGCATTCCACATGAAAAACCCGAATTTGGAACCAGTTGTGCAGAAGTATCGCTCAGTCGAGTACGAATGTATAATAAATTTTTATTTTATTTGTAGGCCTAACAGGACTTGACTTGATCTACGGAAGGCACGTGG
This sequence comes from Pseudachorutes palmiensis, assembly GCA_009869845.1. Classification (NCBI taxonomy): domain Eukaryota; kingdom Metazoa; phylum Arthropoda; class Collembola; order Poduromorpha; family Neanuridae; genus Pseudachorutes; species Pseudachorutes palmiensis. The sequence goes on along the minus strand of VNWY01001381.1, from coordinate 9,361 downwards.
AGCATCTCCTTTCCGGACCACGATGCCATGGACCACTTTTATTTTTGTACTTTCAATTATTTCATTTGAAAAAATAAGTCGAATTTCGTGTCTCAATGAATGTCTCAAGGATTTGACGGGTGAGGAACCATTTTCTTTGCTTTCTCCATTATTACTCGTCATCCATATCCCACTCGTCACTCCACTTATAAACCCTTCTAAACCCTCCTCCCATTATTCTTGCAAATCCGAGTGAAAAGCACATTTTCCAAAAGTAATGTGACTCGTTTTCTCTAGAATTTTAAATCGAGTTTCTTCAAGCATAGTGAACTTTCCATCCCATTTTTCCCCATTAATTCTCACGTCGTCAAGACATGGGATTAAGTGTCCTTGAACTTTTCTAAGGGATGTAGCTCCTGCTTTCCTTGTACTTGCCTTGTACATAAACTTTCACTACGAGGAAGACGTGACACACCCGGAACAACAAAGTTACCACAAAAGACTTTTCACTTCCCACAAAAGGACTAACGTAGCACTAACGTTGGAAGCTGAAGATGCGAATTAGGAAAGTTCACGTCTGCATCCCAAACTCCTTCCAACAAGAACCCACTTACACCTAATCAGATTTTGACCAAGAAAGTTTTATCTAAGAATTGATAAAGTTCTGTTTCCCTGTCCGGGATGGTCTGAAGGAGATTTCTTTATACAAAAGAAATGCCAGTCATCCCCAGTCCAGACTTCTTTTAATCTGCCCTACCGTCAATCAATTACTCACTTTTTCCTTTTACTTTCCAGAACTACCTCCTCGTCGAATTTTCCAGTTCCCAGTGGACAGTGTGCGGAATATTACTTTGGAGAGCTCAGGTCGTTTGGGTCACCGACTTGTCACGGAAGCATTTCGCATCTTCCTCCATGAAGTTCTTGGCTACGAGTCTGTTATTGTGGTCGTAGTTGATGACCACTTTAACGCGTCAGGGGCGCTGGAAAGAATCCAGGAGGATTACGGCACCAAGGGGGATATCATGTAACCCATTTACGTTCACTTTCAAAACAAAAGCAACATACGTTACTCCCATGCAATAATCTAGCTTGCAATAATCGCTCTCCCCGCACGGGGATTTATTTTTAATTAGAGCTCCCAAGGCAATTATCAACGTCGGGCTCTGGCTCTCTCCTGAGATGGACATGGCAGAATGGAAAAACAGCGGAAGTGTGCAGAGCTGCGGTCACCTCGGCTTCCGTGGGAGGTAAGGCTCATCCTCTTCAAACCTCCTCCAGTCCAGCGATAATATTCGTATTCGTGGGCTCTGGAAAATGGATCATTTTAGGTGTGAAATGAACAAGGCCTGAGAAGAAGGCGTTCCCCGCCTAGTCTTTCATTCATTGAAATTTGTTTGCTAAATAATTAATCCACGCACTCATTGGTTTTCTTACTAAGGCTCAAAAGGTTGTCACACGGTGAGACTCCTTGGAAAAACAATTTGAGAACATGCAAATTGGAACGTGACGTCATGTCCCATTCCACCTTTAGGATTTCTCTCTCCTAATTTGGAAATTATTTATTCAAGAGAAGGAGTAGGGTGTTCCAATGACATGTTTTCAGAAATGTGGCCTTTACGCCTCAATTCCTATTTTAGCATCTTTGCTATGGAAGACGCTGTGTGGAGAAAGTCCCAATGACACCTTTCCTCCCTGTCCTTATTTCCGCGTCTCTTGATTCCTAAACTGTGGAACTCCTCCCATGCATATGGAAGTCTGGAGCCAACCCTGATTGGGAAGTTTAGGACAACTCCGGAACAACTCCAGACTCCTTTTTTCTGGTTCTGGAAGTTTCTATTGATTTGGGATTTTTGTGTGGTGACCTTGTGCTGAGACTGAGTTGTTTGACCATTTAAAGGGGACTCCTTCTGTCTTCACTTTTGGCTCGTGTTTTCCCAGAAGGCCTCCCTTTCATCTCCGCTACAAAGGGACAACGGGAGGGTATCAATCATAAGCCACATCCACTTTCTCCGGTGCCACTTCAAGAGAAAGGAATCAACGAGTAAACTGCTCTGGGCTGTTGAGTTGCTCCTTTCATTTCCCATGGGAATCACACTGGAGGCAAGGATGTGAATGGAAGGAGCTGTACAGCCGCTGGAGCACACGAGCTATTTCCGTCCTTATGTCCTACCTCCTCCAGCTAGTTAGTAAATTGAACCCTGCAAACAGAGACGGAGAAGAAAGATGAGCAAGATGAGATTCATGACAAAGAGACTCAAAGGTCAAGCACAATGTCACACTCCCACTCGTTCACACCCCCGCCCTTTCATTCCAAAGATCATTTAGAAAGTAAGCTGAAGATGCTGCGGTTGAATTGTGTCAACAAGGAATGCTGATGAGCTTTCATTATGTAACTACGAAATCATCATTCTGACTCATACTCTTCTCAAATTCCGCAGATACGGCTGGTTTACATTGCGAAATAGCAGTCTTCTTAGAACGCAACCAAACCTTCCTGTCGACTATTGGAGGACTTTTGCTGACCAAAGCGAGGTCACTGCACTCTTTGGCTTGTCTCAAGAAGATATGCGCAATGTCTCCATTCTCAGTCGAAAGCAGGACACAGGGAACTTCTACTGTGAGGAAACGTATTGCTCCCAAGGCATCTTCGAGCCTCAGATTTGCAAAGGGAGTGACACATGTGCCATCCTCCTGAACAGTTACCCGGGTACGGAGCTATACCCTTCATCCCCATATCTCCGAGTTATGATTAATGAATGCCTTTTTATGTACATAAATAGAAATCTACCCGCACTTGCCTAGCGAGATTCTTTCTCTCGGCCTTCGGATCCGTGTCGTATTTATTGGGCCTAACTTGGATCCATTTGTGAGGCACCTGGCGGTCAAGTATGAGGCTGGAAATGTCCAGAGAGGAATTTTATTTTTTTCTTGGAAACCAACGGAACTAACCATCGACTTTGACTTGAAAAGTGTCGCCCTTCCAGCCTGTAATGACGACTCTTTTTGTAACTACGAGTCTGGCAAGCTACAAAAGTTCGCTTGGTCGAAGTTAGAAGACGGAGCGAAACATGCATTTGATGTAATATCAAAGGAATGGCGTGACATACGGATATGCTTGTAATTAATTTGATTTTTGACACTAGGCAACCCATCGCTTGAGCCTGACTTTGGAAGAGTATGTTTCATATTTGTCATTTTATGCCAAATCCCAGAGCAAGGAAGTTACCACGGTAGCTTGTGATTGGCTTCGTCAGAATCCCAATATATGGCGGTCATGGCGAGAAGGACCAGAGGGGCCTGTGGAGATTTACATTGGCGGGATATTCCCAGTCTCAGGTGTCTATAAAGACCCGGGTATCATCATGGCTGCCAATTTAGCGAGAGATGATGTGAACAGGAGACCAAACAACACCGCCTATCGTCTTCATATCTACGCCATGGACGGACAGTGCAGGGCTGATGAAGTCCTCAAAGCATTCATTTACTTTATCCGCCACGCAACTTTCCCGTACATGGCTGGGATACTTGGTATGTGCTTGAGAGCAAACTGCGGAGGGTGTTTTTATTTTTATTTTTGGACATAGGGCCCGCTTGCTCTGACACGGTTGAGCCCGTGGCTGGAGTAGCCACTCACTTCAAGACCGTTGTGATCTCTTACAGTGCTGAAGGAAGCAGCATGACAGACAGAAAGACTTATCCTTATTTCTTCCGAACGATTGGAGGAAACAAACAATACTTGTATGCTTACATTTTACATCATGGTTATAATAATAGGGTTGTAAAGTTCCTTCACGTTTGTGTCTGTTTAATCCACAGGCAAGTCTACCTCGAACTGTTTCAGTTCATGGGCTGGGGTCGTGTTGCTTCCCTTACGGAGGAAGGACAAAAGTATGCAGAGTATGTAAGTCACCTCCAAGATCTCTTTCAGCAAAATAACATTGCGTTCGTGGCCAATCGGAAATTCCCGAAAGAAGCTGTTAACATGAGCCAATACTTGGAGGACTTGAAGCAGAAAAATGCAAAGATAATCATCGGCGATTTTTACGACCACACGGCTAGAGCTGTCATGTGCGAAGCGTATCGACAGCGCATGACCGCGTTAGAAGGCTACGTCTGGTTCCTACCGACTTGGTTTGTAGAGGACTGGTACGACACTGATCGGTACAACAGCCTCGTCTCCGATGCCAAAGGAATCATACCTTGCAACACTTCGCAAATGATTGAGGTTGGAACATAACCAACTTCCAAGCGAACGAATTTTGTTTACCATTGAGATTTGTTATTTTTGCGCAGGCACTAAATGGGCACTTGTCCCTTCAGCATGCGTACTTTGCCGCTGACGACTCTTTGACGCAGGAAGGCACGAACGTCGGAGAATGGAGAGATACGTATAAGGAAGCCTGCAATTTGTCAGGTCAGGAACCTTCAAGATATGGAGGCTATGCTTATGACGCTGTGTGGACATACGCATACGCACTGGATAAACTGTTCAACCTCAACCACACACACATCAGCAATTTCCACACCCCAAACACCACAGAGTAAGAAACTTGTTCAAGTGTTTATACAGACAATACAAAAGTATGCTCCAAATGCCTCTTCTTCACCGCTCTATAGGAAGTTTGCGGAGCTCATTAGACAGACGGATTTCCATGGTGTAAGTGGCCATATCAAGTTTTTTGATGGCCCGTCCCGACTCTCGACCATCAATGTACACCAATGGATAAAAAGGCAAAGCAACATTGTCGGCACGTACCATCCTTGGGCCAAAACCAATGCAACACTCATAAGCGGCGGCGGAGAGTAAGGCGACAATTGTAAATCTGGGAATTGCAAAATTGACTTTATATTTTATTCAGCCTCTCCCTCAACCAATCGGCCATCGTTTGGCTAAACCCTGAGGGAACACTTCCATCTGATGGATCCGAACCTCCTTTGACTTGTGTTCTTGATACACTCGCTTCTGCCCTTGATCTGACCTGTGAGGCAGCGATTGTGGTTGCAAATGTCCTTGGATTCGGATTCATTGGAATCATTCTTATAGTTTGCTTTGGATTCATCAAAAGAAAGTAAGTTTGAATTGGATTTTATATTTATTTTAATCATTCATTTGAACACATTTGTAGGTACGAGCGCCGTGCTCAGTTGACTGAAGACTACATGAAGGCACTTGGTATCGACATTTCTACCGTTTCGAATGCCTCTGCATTGGATAAATGGGAAATCCCACGGGATAGATTGGTTATAAATCGAAAGATCGGGGAAGGAGCCTTTGGCTTTGTGTACGGTGGGGAGTGCTACCTCGACGAGAAAGCAAACTGGGTATGAATTATAATATTCCGACTAATATTTCATTTTGTTTTTCTGTGTTAGAGCCCTTGGGTGATTTTCTATTGATTTTTTGAACATGTCCTAGGTGGCTGTGGCTGTGAAAACTCTCAAGAGTGGATCAACAGTAGAGCAGAAATTGGAATTTCTGGGGGAAGCGGAAGTGATGAAGCGATTTGATCACAAGAATATTCTCAAACTTCTCGGGGTTCAGACCAAAGGAGAACCGGTGTCGATGGTCATGGAGTATATGCTTTATGGTAATAAAATGCCTCGCATAAAGGCCAATTTCCTCCAAAACCATTTCCATCTTGTGTACGTGACATCTTGTCTCTAGGCGATTTGAAGACGTTTTTACTCTCCAGACGTAACTTGGTGGACGAACGGACGTCCGAGGAGTCAGATGATATTTCTAGCAAAAGACTTACGGCCATGGCTCTTGACATTGCCCGGGCAATCTCATACTTGGCTGAACTGAAATACGTCCACAGGTTAGTTCCGTAATTGAATGGAAGGAGACGAAGGCGTCTTTGAGTGTCAACTGGTGATTCAATTATAGGGATATCGCCTGTCGGAATTGTCTCCTCACATCCAACCGAGTAGTCAAGTTGGGTGATTTTGGGATGACTCGCTCCATGTACGAAAACGACTATTACAGATTCAATCGAAAAGGTAATGGGTCCACGTTCACGCCATTTTCAACGCCCATACGTTGTCACCTAATGAACCACTTATCGCAAAATATATGCTATTAGGTCTCCTGCCTGTCCGCTGGATGCCACCAGAGTCACTCGCCCTGGGGCGATTCACACCTGCCAGTGACGTCTGGAGTTTTGGAGTAGTACTCTATGAGATCGTGACCTTTGGGTCATACCCCTTTCAAGGTCTTTCCAACAACCAAGTCCTCGAGTCAGTCAAAGCAGGGAAAGTTCTCAACATTCCACACGGAGTCAAGCAACAACTGTAACTTCAAAGAAACGCCCCCTTGAATTATAAATAAGTTTTATTGATGGTTGTTATTTTGTATGCATTTTTTAGGGAAGCTTTACTGCTTGCAACATGGGCCTTTGAACCTTCAAAGAGGCCCCATGCTTCAGAGATTGTTGAATTTTTAGCCAACAACCCCCGAATAATCGCACCTTGTCTTGAGTTACCCCTTGCTTCAGTCCAGATCGAAGGGCCGGACGTGCATGAGATCCAGCTGCCAAGGAAGCGACAGAAGAAGCGACATGGCGACATGACGTCGTCACCACCACCAGAACTCATCCCACTCACCTCTCCGCCACAGCAGGTGAACCCACTCATGAACATCTGAAGCACAGAGTATAAATATTACTACTTTCTTCACCTGGAACTCGTACCTACCAAATGGAACTGGAGAGCTCTTCCTATTTCTTTTCTATAAAATATATATGTTTCCGGATCCCTTGAATTTTACTCTTGACAAACTCGAATTGTGATATTTTCATACTCTACACAAATCAGAAAAGGAATTTATTAAGAAATCTCATTTTTTTTGTTGACCCTGCCAAGGAAGGAAGGAAGGGGTGTGGCTGGAGAAAGTCTTCCTTCAAGAGGACTTGGCAAAGGCCCCGGTTTTGATTCCTGTTGACGTTAATTGATTCAGTTGGAAGTGATTGGTGATCCATTCCTCTTCTGCAGTGGCTCTGTATTTGAATGGAGGGAGGGAAGTGGGTCATATTCTTGGCCTCAGATTCCTGTTTGGCTGGTTCCTTTCTTGAACTCTCCGTCACTCCGCGTGTGTGTCTCTGCGAAGAAGGAAAAGATTTGAGGAAGAACCTACGAAAGAGATGAGGTGTGTATGTGACATGATGGGCGGATAACGGTACCCCCTCACAAGAATTCCAATCAAACATTTACGAATCAACCAGTCATCTACCAGATTTCACACAATTAAGTTTCTCGGGCCTCACCATGCTCATGCTGGTCGTGCTTGTTTTCTATCTCGGGATTCCGTTCCATGTATTCATCCAGGGACTCCTATACTTTATCCGACCTCCAATGTTCTTGTGAAGGAAAAGAAAGCAAAAGCCAGTAAAGTTTATGCAGGGTGGGACAGTGGCGTTCCTGTTCCAGTAGTGACATTTGATCGAGTGGCCATGGGTGTTGAAGGCGGAGGGCCCTTTGTGACTGTAGTGTCTGTAGATGGTGGAAGCATTTCCGGTAACAAGTTGACAGTCAAAACCCCTGCCCCTTCGCCCACTTGTGTCATTCATGAACCCATCTATACTTCCATCGTTCCATCTCCCATCCTTTCTGCCCCAGAGGAAACACCCTTACAGCAGGAAGTACGCGGTGTCGGTGCTTATGTCACCGTAGTGGCACTCGGGAAAGAGTTCAACTCTGGAGAAAAAACTTCTGTCGTCAACATTCTCAACGAAGTTGAAGAGTGTTTTCGTGAATTCCCTTCACACTATGAATTCCCATCACCAGAAATCGAGCGGAAGCAGAAATCCTTTGTATCCATTGAAGATGTCGAGGAGGATTTGGTCGTCTATCGTCTTCCAGGAGAGAGGCTTGGGCTCGGCCTTCGATTCGAAGGGGGTGAGAATCCACACGAATCTGTCGACCGTCTCTTTATTGACTCATGCGCAGAAGGAAGTCCAGCAGAGCGAACTTTCGGGTCCTGGGGCCAATTGGGACACGGGGATGAAGTACTAGCAATAGGTGGACTTCCCGTTTCCTTCAGAACTAGGCAGGAGTGGATCGATACTTTACGTGAGGCTCCAGTCGCCCTCAGTCTCCGTGTCCGCCACTTACTTACCCAAAACGGCACCCCTTCAGAGGAATTATTGAGCGAAGTGGAAAGTCACCCTGAACTTTCTCTGACAGAAGTTGAGTCGGAAGAGTTATTGTCAAGCCTAGAGGAATTCAACCCCCCTTCTAGCCAATGGGAAGAGCCGCTCCTGTGGATTGAAGCTCCTGTTCCTCCACCGCGAAAGCTGAGCGCCCGGGATTCACTCAAATGCTACCGAAATCAGCGTCCCTTGTCCTTTCACTTGGATCCTCCTGAAGGATTTGAGGACTTTCATATTCGGCTCAAGGCCGTTTCCCTAGAGGATATTGTTCAGAGTGTGGCAGGCCCAGTGCGATGTCGTTCGTCTCTGGGTCAAGAAACTCCGTTGGAGCCGCCAGCTTCATTCCAAGACGATGTGGAAGTAGTATCAAGAGGATCGGCTGAGAAGGGAGTTGGGATGGTGCGAAGCAGAAGCCTCGTCAATATCACCCACGAAGAGCCTCAGGAGGCACTTGGACCCAATCACCCAGAAGAAGAAAAAGCAGAAGACGAAGACGAAGAAGCGGACCTGCTCTTGGGTGGACATGAAACAGATGAGGAGGAATTCCCTCCTGAAGTGGATGAAGCAGGGGATGTTGATGAGGAGCAACTGGACATTTTTGCAGAAGAGGAAGGGAATACGGCTCGTAGCAGTGGTGTCAGGGCAGATGGGGATGACGGGGAGGTGACCATTCGGATCGAGTGGCTTCATGAAATTGAGGAAGAACACCAGGACTCCTCACTCCTGTAAGTCACATTTCACAGAGCCAGTCAAGGAAGAATGGCTCATTCAGTATTCTAATCACCGTTATACTCCTTGCATAATTACCGCTCTCAATTCAAAGCTGAACCACCATCACCCTAGAGCCTTTTGATAGCATCATGATGGCCCAGTTACTCTCATTAATCCAACACGACCAGGTGTACAATTATTACTACAATTCAAAGCACAAAACGTAATTCACAACCATAAACTACCCCAGTAGAAGTAGAAATAATGGCGACATTCCTCATGCTCCATCGAGCCAAAGTTTAAGTTCCTCTCCTTCTATCAGGATACATACCTTAAACCCCAGTGTCAACAAATGTCAATTAGTTCTAACTAGTGTTCATTCACACCAGTAATTGATTAATTAACCTGTTATTATCAAATTATTGGAAAGAATAAGTAGCAACTAGCTCCATAACGGTAAAAGTCACCCAGGGAGGTGACTAGCAAAGAGCTCCAGAAGGGCTATGCAAACCGCACATGGACAT
>VNWY01001380.1:0-16026 GCA_009869845.1 Pseudachorutes palmiensis | reverse complement strand
GGACGGACAGACAGACAGACAGACAGACATACGCTTCCCATAGACTCCGAGACAGCGAGCTGTTCGTAGTCAATAATCTTAGGAAACATTTAATCAAAGGACTAGCAGCTGAATTTAGATGTTGTAGTAGCGCTTCTAACTTAGCAGACTGTATGAATGAACATCTGCGTATTTTAGTATTGTCGGGATAGGCTCTAGTTTTATGATGGAGGCCAACAATAGGAAGAGACTCATAACTTCCATCATTCAGTTTTCTGGTCCTAAAACCAACCTCATTTGATTCATTCATGAGTTCCCATTGTAAGTTCTATTAGGAAGACAATACCGGTTCCTCATAACTATGAATTCAAAAGTAGAGTGGTGGTGGGGAATTAGGGGAAACAAAAAGGAGTCATGTCGCTTTATGCTAATGAAGTGACAGCTCACAATTGGGAGTGAGTGGAAGAAGGGGAATTAAAATCTAAGGCCTCCCAGTCAGGCCAAAGACCAAATGAACTCAAGGGGATTTAAGGGGGCAACAATGGGTCACTTTTTATGAGAAATTATTAACCAGCTCCCCTTCAGTCCACTTCAAATTTAAGCCCAACCCTCCAACAATGGCACACCGGAAGTAGGGCCAAGGATGGAGTCACAAGGGAACCAGATGCTTCAACCCTTCCAGCGGAACAGAACAATGAACAAAAATTGAACCAATGACGAATCGAGTCATGGTCGTCATTTCAGATGTCACTTTTTCAGATTTAGAAAAAGTGCAGCTTACATTCAGCGTTCTTAAAATGGGACTTAAAATGGAGGCTCTGCTTTCACCAACTTTCACCATCCAGATGCCAATGTTCGCTCCACCTAGGAAAGTTTGGGCCAACTTTGAAGAGAAAGCAGAGCCATTGGGATTTCACCAAAAGGAGGATAGAATGTGTTGCTTGCTTTCACTGGAGAAAGTGACGCTGCCGAGACGAAGTTGATATGGCAAAACAGTACCAAAAAAGCTGGTTAGCTTTATAACTTTATGCCACACTTTTTACCACCTTTTCTAAGTGGCAGTGAAGCCTTCAGTTGAATTGATTCAACAAGTACAAGATTATGCTTGAAACGCGTCTCCTGGCACTTGAACTTGAGGAATGAAACCACAGAAAATTGTTGAAATTGATAAAAAGTGGGGAACGTGACGTGTTAGTGAAACCTGGAAATGTACAACGAATCTCCATGAAATTTGAAGACGTCAAGAACTGTCTTCTCAAGATCTCTTCAGATCATCATCTCATGTCATACAAGAACTGCAACTGGAATAAAAAAGTACAAAGAATAATAGGAAACTTCAACTGTTTTATCATCATTTGTTCCAAGCTCAGGAATGAACAACTGAGGCAGGGACGGACAGAGAATATTAAATTATGCTCTAACGTGGAATCAATTTCTAAAGAAAAAACAAGACGAAGGAATCATCGTTCCCCCGTAGCTTGAATCCTTAATGATGAAAGGACTTTGAGGGACTCCAAAATCCACAAAACTCAGCAATTACTCTTGGCCTCCTTCGGTGATGAGCATTTGTTCAACTTCCAACTTGATCTTACATTTATTACTCTCACAATGGACCTAGGAGATAATTCTTCGTATGAAACACTTTGTTCCAATTCATGTTTTATCACAGTCATCCCATCATTCATTCCTTAACCCTTCCTCATCTGTGGATCGAGGAAAAACAGTCTTACAAAATTCCCATTGTTTCATCCATCTGTCAAACAGAAAAATCATCTCTGCATTTAAACACAGAAGAATAGGAACAGTCCAGGAGCTTTTTATATTGATATATTACGATGAACCACCAAACTTTAACTTTTCGTTTGATCCCACTCGATGACAAATCTATTGGTAGAATGGCATTGAAATTGTTCCTTCAACATGGAGTCCCAGTTAGTAGTACTTAGAATATGGAACAAGATTTCTGTCTCATTGTTACAATTGTCGGGATTCTTTTAGATCTTCAGAATTGTCAATTGACACGCCTTTAAAATGGGGTGCTTCATTTCCCTTGTAGTCCTTCAATTCGGCACCTCAATTAATTACAAGGTACCTTAGATCACATAGAGAAAGGATTAAAATTAACAATGAAGTTGTCAACTTCAATACCTAGCGGTCCCTCACTTTATAAATATTTTCAGACATGAATTAAAGCACGCCGCATCAGTAGCAAATTGAACATGAGCGTCACTCGATCGGCTGCATCCGCAGCTAAAGGGAGAACCGGAAGAGCATTAGGAAAAATTTAATTAATGCTTTCGTGAATTCTAAAAGGGTAAAAATTCCTAGACAATTCGAAAACCACAATCTTTATCTTGGACTGGAATTTTTCCAACAAATATCTAAATATTGGACTGGATTTTTCCAACCTTGGATGGAATTTTTTAAGTTAAACGGCGTCAAAGGGAAGCGGAAGGCTGAATGCAATCCTTCATTGAAGGATGAATGTTCGACTGAATTGAACCTGAAAGAATCAATGAAGCAAACCATCTTAAAAGTTTGCACATCTCGTTTGAATTGAGTACAGGAGTGACTACAATTCAAAGTGACTTGGAAGTGAAGTTACTGCAGAAGCACTGAAATTGATATGCTCCTCATATCATTCGTGCCAATCTCCCATACGGCATTATTTCCGAAACTCAATTTCATGCTCACTCTCTGGGAATTGGCACATCATCATTTGAATAAAAGTGGAATTGGCATCCGCATCTTCATTGTCACCCTGGCATGATGCATCCATGATTGGATTTCGCAAAGGAATTAATTCCATCGAGACTCTGGAGAATACACTCGAATGATTAATTTTTGTTTTCATTTGAGAAGATTGAATCTAAGGGGTGAGGAAGTTCACTACTGACTGCGTGTCTTGAAGTCCTCCCGGGCTATTTCCATCACTTCATCAGCCTTGATTTCAATTCCGTCTCTCGTCTTTGATGATGATTCCGATACGAGATTAAAACTCAAGTGGGCCTGAGCTCAGATTGACTGAGAACGTGATTTACAATTCCGAATGCAAATCTTATCTCCCTCTTCACATCTCCGGTACAATACTCATTCACACTTTCCTGATTATAAGCTCCATCCGAGGATGAGAGCTTCATATACTTCATATACTTCATATACACGTCCACTTCCAGTTCAATGCCCCAGTCATTTCGGAAGTTTGGAATCTAATGGGAAATCAGGAGAGGAACATCTTCATCATAAGAGGCGGAAGTTGATTAAAACAATGCCAAGGAGTTGAGCAAGTTCTAATTGAGTTATCGAAAGGCCTTTTACTCGCTGTTACGCACGAAGGACTTTGCCATGCTCCTCTTTTGCAACGAGTAATTATCTCATTAGGAACAACTTCATTTACACCCGTGAGAACTTTTAAACCACAAAAAACGGGACAAAATACTCGGGATTTTGAATAACTATGCTCTGAATGATAGCGAAAATGTCGCCATTGCATAAGTTCAGACCCATACTCCAATTCCTAAACTTAACATTCCTCTCAAGAGCTTCTTGTAGCTTGTGCTTGGCCTTGTTGTGTATCCGAACTGAAAAAAGGAACCTGGAAGAACAAGTTTGGAAAACGATTGTTTTAAAACCAAACTTATCTTATCAGTTCCAATCTAAGAAGAGTAAGATCGTTTCTCAAAATCATTTCTATTGTTTTCCCGTTCTTTTAAAAGGGAGTTACAATGCTCGTTTTACTAATTTCCTTCAACCCTCGTCCTTCCTTGAGAAGGACTTGTAGAAGCAAGGTATCGAGCGGCATGAAGTTCCCAACCCCTTTTGACACAAGTCTCTCATGGATGGAATATACAATGCCTCTTTTCCATTGTGTCCAGGCGCCATGTCCCATTTTATTATTTACATTTCCTCCTCCTCACCTCCTGGAACACATTTCCAAAAGGGTGAAAGAAAGCCCAGGGTAAACAACTAATTCCATCCAATTATGAAGTCGCTAGAGTGGTGGTGAGTCCAAATGCTAAATGCATATGAGCCACACCCTCCGTCTACCAACAAGTTTTATTCCTATCCACTTTGCAGGTAATAAAATCCGCCCTCCGAGGAAGATGACTGAGGCTGATGAATTTGTTTTGTAACTCAGGAGGATCAAAAGGGTGGAATTACAACTTTGGAATTCAATTAGGACAAAGACAATAACATGTAGAGGGGATTATTAACAAGTACAAATAAGCATCTTTGATCTTTTTACACAAATATAAAGACCAAGTCTAATGCAGAAAGGAAAATTGAGAAAAATCTAGACTTCTGTATTCAAACTAAGAGCTGGCGAAAGAGTATTCCAAGTTGTTTCAACTTTCGAATCAGTGTCGATGGATGTCAAAGGTTAAAATGAAAGGGATATCGCAGCGAGTAATGGCTACATTTCTAAACCCAGTTCTACATTACTCATCCAAAACGCAAACTTTGGCTGGAATATCAATCCTATCTTTCTGATCTTGGCCCGCCCCTTTGAGACTGAACTCAAGGGATGAGCCCTTGAACAAAACTTGAGCTTAACAACTATTTTGTATATAGAAACTTGGAAGCACTGATCTTATCGCATGCATTTGACAAATCCATATTTCCGCATTTATGCATTGAGCAATGGCTGTATAAGATTGATCTTTCCTGCTCTAAACATTCTCTACAGAGCGACCCTTCAAATTAGTCTTTCCCCTTGTCAAGGGATCTGCCGATGAACAATTGATGCTTGTTCCCTTCCACCCTCGTCGTCCAATTATGCTTAAAACCAGCACTTTGCCAAGTAGTTCATTCAATGTCACTACTATATTTTCTGGAGTGTCCAAACTCCAATCCGAACTCAATTTAAGTATCGTCAAGGCTTATAGATCAAACGATGGGATCGACGCAGCGGAAGGGAAAGCGCAAAGGGGTGCGTCACTGGATCCTTTGTATGCTGGACAAAGCGATGGCTCGATGGAATAAGAGGGACAACATGGGACAAAGCCTTTGAGCAAACATAGTGGGACTGACATGATTGCCGTGTCATCCTGCGCGTCCTCATTCCGAGAAATTTCATACGCTTCTTCCGCTGCAACGACGAAATTAGACTAGATTCATCTTACGAGGAGAGCAGTGGGCCCACACTGTTTTTGTCCATGTCACCATCACTATTGTCATCCAATATCCCAGTTTCTGATCCAATATCCTAAACAGAGATGACAAAGGGCTTTTATCCTCTGTGTATTTTACACATTATTATCAACATTTTGGCGTAAAATTATTCCATCCGAGGACAATGGAGGACTTCATTCACTTCCAATTTAACACGCGCGTCCTGCCCTCCGTCGTCAATGGAATGCCTGTGACCGCACCTGAAAAAAATACATTTCCCCCAATCCTCTATTTTATGCTCTATTGTCCTCTGCTGTCATTATTCAATCGTCCAGGATGGGATTTGGCCTTAAAAACTTATTATTATTCTGTGAATCCATAATCCTGAAAACGGTGGTAAACGTTTCCTCTATTCAACTCGTGTGGGTTCCCCTTGGGGGCAAAGAATGACGGAATTAGCCCGACACGACGACAGATGAGATCCAAGCCTCGAATTTCCGGGTAGAATTTTTCCTCTTTTCATCAATCCCTCAAATATGTAATAAGCTCGTTACTTCAAATTGGATTACATGTAGAGACTCTCTCTCTCATCCGAGCGTCGTCGTCCCTTTAAGGCCGTGAAGCGACGCCACCACGGTGCGAGGAACGGTGCTCCTCTCTTCCTAAATGGACTCATTTCCATTACAAATGATTCAAATGAAAGTTTACCCTCCGGACACATATGAAAACCTCTTCAAATCGCCATATTAAAAACCAAAACAGCGGAAAATGGGAGGAAGAGGAGAAAATTGTGAATTTCCATTTCCACCAGAAAGCGAGGAGCATGAAGAGGAAATTAGGGAGGTCAAAAGCCCGCCTGCAGAGGGACATGTCAAAGGCCTACCCGGTCGTTCGCCTTGATGAAGTTTTTAAGCCTACTGTGACATCAGACAGGCGGCTTAAAAACGAGGCCACATTTCCACAGAGAAGGAAAGGGGACAGGTAAATACAATTGAGAGAAGAGGGGAAGAATTTATTTACTTTAAACTCCTCTTGAATCAAGGATCTGTATCATTCCGGCTGAGGAAGTTTTCAAGAGGAAGTTGACATTGCAGAGAGACGGGTCAGAAGGAGGGTCACAGCCAGGATGAAAGGGACAGAGTGGGTCTATCAAAATCAAAAAACAGAATCGGATTCAATTGATCCTTCACAGTCCCCTATCCCCTCAGCAGCAGTCGAAATAACCCGTTCTAGATGACAAATTCAACCCTTTCAAAGAGCCCTTTGACCAGTGACCCTTTTCATATTGAAATCATTCTGAAGCTTAAAACTCCATGTGGTTTGCATTTCCATGTCCAAAAAAATCAGTAAGTCTAATGCAAAGCCCACTATTGCAACCTGAATCCTGAAAGTTAAGCTGAAATTGTCACTCTGTTTTTTCATTCGGCGTCCAATTTCCCAAGTCACAAACTTTCACTTTAACTTTCTCCTGCTAATTGAAAGTTTGGTGAAAGCGGTAAAACTCATTAAAATTAGCTTTCATGAATCTCTTTTGAAATGTTATTTTCCTATGAAATCGAAGCTCGTTTATTTGCATAAATTACTATCCTTTTACACTTAAATATTAAGGATTAGATCCCTCTTTTGCACAAAAGGAAAAGGTAGCCAAAGGCTGAGTAAACACACGGAGCAAGATGAGGCTTTCCCTTTTCAATTTGATATTTTCATAATACACAAGGCCAGGTTGGGGTTATACGCTACGATTATTAAAATGGCTGAATCACCGAGTGGCTCTGCGGAAATGACTCCAGCCTCCAGCAATATTATGGAAATCTGCATTTATATTTTTATATTCATCTGAATAATTCCACTGACTGGAGAAACCCACGCCCAAATGACTTTTAATCTGATCCTNGGAAATCTGCATTTATATTTTTATATTCATCTGAATAATTCCACTGACTGGAGAAACCCACGCCCAAATGACTTTTAATCTGATCCTGTGACGGTAACTTTGACCTAACACTTTTGGCACGAAGCTGATCCTACACCCGTCCAATTGAGCCACTCATCATCTTTGCAAAAGGAAAAATTCCTAAATAATGCAAACACGCTCAACCCTCCTGGTGGAGGTTGAAGTTTTTTAACAACAAAAGCACATAATAATTCCTTTAGTTTTTCTCCTGAAAAAAGAAAGGTAATCCATCACATGAAACTTCAACGACTTCGGAGGTAACACGGAGACGACCACTTGATCATAAATTCCAAAATGGCGTCTCATTACCCACACGCAAGGTCCAAACACACGGAGCCCTTGAGTTCTTAAACTTTTAGCAAAGAACAAACATATTGAAAGTTTAGACAAGTGGAAAGTATTAATTAACTTTTGTTTCGTCCGTCCCTCTCCAGCTCTAAAAATAAATAAGCAATTAAAATCAAATGAAATGACTAATATGGAACATAAGAAGGCAGAGTCCCTTCCTTCCCTTTGGAAAGGGCTCCAACTATATTTCATCCCCCTAACGCAATTAACCTCACGCAGGTTTCCCACTGTAAAACAAAGGATATGGAAAGGAGTGATTGAAACGATAAGTCATAAATAAGGGACCGCTCCTGTCCACACAAGGGGAAACAAAAGGAACTCCGGATTTATGCTCACGAGCCCTTAACTATTTTAGATGTGTCCTTATACGGAGAAAAACCGATTGGAAGCACTGATGATTCAGTTTGGTGTGGTGACAAGGGCTCCCGCATCCACCTGACACAATTCTTTGTTAAATATTTATATAAAAAGAGAGAAAGGCAGGAGTGGAGCCCTTATTAGGGTTCTAGGATAAGATCAAGGTGGGTGCTGATGGGGTTTAAATTGAAAATGATGATTATAAATTTAAGGTCCGCTTATTAGGCCCAAACACCGATTCAACCCATTGATAATTTATACAAATGCAATTCATTTTTCCCAATTAGAGAAAGCCACTGGACTCGTTTCGTCCAAAAGGTGTTACGTTGGTTTAAACAGGTAAACGTGCGATTCACACGGAACAAGGGACATAAAAATTTTGGACAAAAGGGTCCTGACAAGGTCCAAGTAGCTTCCTTCAGACACTTGGGAAGTGATTATTATACGGAACAATGGGAATAAAACATGTCCGATTCTTTATTTATGGGCCAACTACTGGGTTTCAAGGGCATATTTCCAAGTCACAAGTCCACTTACAAACATTTCAAGATTAGTATCACCATTGCAGTCCAAGGGACCAGTTTCTGGTGCGTTGAGGATGTTAGGAGTGAAAATTTTGTCCATACTTTCCCTCCTTTCGCTGCTATCACGTTGCGAGTCATCAGAGGAATTAATTTCCGCTTTTAATTTGTCCCTAATAAACCGACACGCGGATGTAATTTACATCCTGCCGAACACAAGTCTCCACCGCAGTTTGCAATCAGCACGGCGTCTCTCGCACACTTTCCAAATCGCATTTGTCCATGACGACATTGTGTTTAGGAATAGAAATGTACCCTTTAGTCACCGCTACTTTTCTACGCTAAGTATTTTCGTAATGATGAAGCTGTCCCAGGCAATTCATGGGCTAATGTTCACTCCCAACTTTACATCTTCAGGAAATAAAATGATTTGGTTCTTTGAAGAAGGAGAGAGTGAGCAGGTAATGACAACGAAAAATCTACGCCTGATGGACGAACTCTACCATTTTGGAAATGACTCTACAACCCTATTCGAAACGTACAAAATCAAAACCCGGAGAGTAACACAGGAAATCAAGGGCAGCAGCGACTCAATCGTAAGCAGAAGAATGGATTTTAGACGGGAAATGCTTGGAGTGGCTCATGTCGTAAGGTCACAACATGTCCAAGTGTCATTGTTGAAGTGTAACATTCACTTCCGCAGAGGGAATCCGCCTATTTATCCTATAGCGGAGAGGAGACGCTGAAAGTGTCTAGAACCCAGAAAACTTGGCAAGCGGAAATGGTCACCTATCAGAAAATGGCGTACATGCAGGACTATTTGAACTTTTCGTAAGAACCAAACATTCCTTTAGAACCGTTTAATGCATTTATCCAATCCCAGAGTTCGGTTCCTCAATGCAAGCTACTGGGTTTTGGGGCGTACAGACGGGGTTGGAATGGCTGATACTATTAAAACGGGCAGCGCTGACCTTGCCTTGAGCAATACAGCACTCTTTAGCTCGGACGAGTTCAGGTTTTTATTTATCTCTCAAATGTACAGGTAAATTCAGTCCAATCCACACTCCTCCCTTCTCATAATTTCCATTAATAGGGAAATCTACGTGTACTACCACCCCCCAACGGAAACAAATCGTGGGCTGGAAAGGGTCATGCAGCCAGAAGTATGGCGGATTTATGGACTCATCGCTGCATCGCTGTTCTTACTCTCTCCTCTTTTCTTTTCAAATTGGACCTTCCTCCAGTCACTCTCATGGACTGCCAGCATTATCACATCAAGAGGTAATACAAAGTGGCCCTTGAAGCCCCCCCATCCCTTAATCACCTCGCTAATAATGCCACCAAACTCAGGAGCTACAGAACCACCGAGCAAGAACATGGTTTCCGCGAGATGCTTCTTCTTGTCGAGCCTTCTTTTTGCTCTCGGCTTCTATTCTACCATTTCCAGTACCCTGATCTCCGTCTTCAGCGTCAAGGCCGAGATCAGCGGTATGACTGATTTGGCTAGGAGAGGGTACACCTTTGGAGTTTGGCAATTCTCACCCCTTGATGACGCATTAGCGGTGAGCTGAGCGAGCGACATGCGTCTCCATATTTACGCTATTAAAAAACGTTCTATGGTTCCTTGCTTTAGAAGAAGCAAATTACGGATAGGTCGCCCCTCGCTGTTATAAAAGAGAATTTCAGGTTATACCCATCAGAGGAAGAAGGGGCACAGGAAGTTGTTTCCAGAAATAAATTTGCATTCATCAGTGGCCAGCTTTTCTTCATCAGTTACAAAAAGTTTATAGATGGGATTGGAGGCTGCAGTAAAATGAAGCTACTTACACTCCATGGGGAGAAGCGATGGGGCAGTGCTTTTGTCACCTCAGACTCACAATTTGTGGATCACTTTAACTTCGCGTATGTAACCACACAAGATCTTTTGGTTGCCCTTCCAAATTTCAATTTTTTCACTAGCCGGCTTCGAATGAGTGAGCGTGGAATCGCCAGTGTCCACTTGGCCAAAGCAGAAAGGAACCGTGAAACCGTGAAGGAAGAGTGCTTGGAACAGAGCAAAGGGCCACTTCATCACCCTATCAACTTTGGCGAAGTGGTCATCGGGATATACATTTATGTCGCCGGACTCCTGGCTTCAATACCAATCTTCGTTGCAGAAATTTGGAAACATCGGCACCAAAAGGGGAAGCTAAAAAACGAGCTACTAGCTTCGTAATGCTCCTTCAGTTACGTTGGTATCTGGTCTTCATCACCGCTACGCTGAAATTGGATTATACCGGCAGCATTGATCACTGGTTGTGCTGAATGTCTAAATTAGTCCCCATCCTAATTCCGTGTATTGATAGTCAATGAGATTAAAGAATCCAGACAGAACATTCGAATGAGGTTCTAGGACTGTGTCATGTTGGGAAGGAGCTTATGATGATGTCACAAAGGGCCCCCGTAACTCCTGCATTCTCCAATAATAAATGATTAGATCCTTACAGAATGTGTAAAGGGAGGATAAGGATCAGGAATCAGAATCCCCAGCAGGCCGAGGTGAGCAACTGCTGGAGGTTATTATTAATAAACACAACAATGAAAAAGGTGTGCATTATAAATGGTAAGAAGAGTCTACTCTTCCAGCATCCTGGACACAGGAGACCTCATGTGGCACCCTGCCATAGATTAATTTAAATGATTAGCCCAGGTCCCATCAACCACTAACTTACAGCCACTTCCTCAGAGATCAAACATCTAACCATAAATTCCAATCTATTGTGCTCCAGCCCCGAGTGCCCAAGATCTAAAAAATAGAAACCATTAGATATGCGCCATGGACATTCCAATCCCAAAGCCTTGGGAAGCCATGGGAAGAAAAAGACTCCAGCGTGTACAATCCAGGTGTCAAAATCATGGAGAAGAAACAATGACGCCGCCGTCAAAGGCTAATTTCCAAGACGCTTATGCTTTCACCGTAGGAAGCATGAATCCTTATGCAGAGAAGGACCACTTGAGCGTGCCCTTATCACCGTGTTAGCACCAAGGACGTGAGCCCTTAATCCTGAAACAAGGCGTTGTTATCGAAATGAGTTACAGGAGTGATGAAGTTTCTAAAGCATCATTCCCACTTTGGAGCTGATTGATAAGGAGGTTTCCCTTTAATAAATCCCTTCCCAATCTGTCTTCATTGAAATCCAAAGGAGTGGCTTAAGGAGATCAGTTTTCCAGGATTTATGTCAAGGGAAGACAGACACAATCCCTTCTGGCTCAGGTGAGAAATAGGAACAGGGGATTAAACAAATTGGAATAAAAATGACACCACGATGGAATGCAACGCCACGGAGAAATGATGCAAAATATTCCTTCACCTTTTGCTGTAGAATGTGAAGCAGTCGACTCTCACTCAGGTGGCTCAGAATGTGCAGGCCTTAAGGGCCCTTCTCTGCTGATTTCATGTTGAATTCAAAACAGGGGTGTGGCTCATTTCTGTTTGGTTTAAAAAAACATGTTTAAATGATGCTCCTTTCTTCGGGCTTTCTTCATTTCAGAGGACCCTTGAGTCCTTTCAACCAAGGCATCAGCCTCCATGACTAGAATATCAAAATATCTAGTTTTAAAATTAAAAAATTAACATTTCGCTAAACACCATTTGAACACATTCAAACACCCCCATAAGCACACATTTTCTAAAAATTTTAACCAGGGGAAACTCACAATAAACGCGGTAAGTTAAGCTGCTGCTAAATGAAATTCTCAATTGAAAATTTTTGAGAATGCCAACCCCCGCTGAAGTCCATCAAGAAACAAATTAAGGCTTTTCTCGATAGTCCCTTTTCTGTGACTTTATTAATCAAGAAGATCAAGAATGGAGGTCATCAGGGCCCTTGATCTTCATCATCTAAAAGTCAGAGTCTCAAGTATATTTACATTCTTCCAACCTGAGAATCAATGAATCCCAGTTACCAACAAAGGGAAAAGCCTTTAGCACAATGGGTTTTTGGAAAGTGTCATGGGTCCCAGTTTGACTCCATTTTATGGACTCCCAACCCTATCTTCTGAAATTAATGAGGATAAGATCAAGTTGGTGTGGAGGGGTCAAGGAGGTCAATTCCTTTGGTCCTTCCCTTGGTCCTTCCCTTGGTTCTTCCCTATATCCCTTCCACGGTGATTTCCCAAAATATCCATTTATTATTCGGGTGTCAAGGGCTCTTCATCGGATTCCTTTCACACCTAAAACCCTGTTTTGTCAGCAGGATCACACCACGGGAATTCAAACAACAAATCCAATGGATGACTTTCCAAAAAGCCGAAAAAATTAACCAAAATTAACTAATCATCCTCCCCTTCACCCCAGCGGAATTTCTCCTGAAATTTCAGCTGGACGATTGGCACAGCAAAAAGTATTTTGCAATGAATTTTATCCATTTGTGAACATATGCCAAAAGTCGAAATTCTTGTTTCGATTTGTTTCCTGTTTTATCCACTCCTACTGCTTTAGGGTTTGATTTTATGATTGTTTGTGTACATTTCTTTAATAAGTTTCGTTAATTGGAAAAGTGTTAATAAATCAAGCTTAACGCTGGAAGTGGTGAAGCCCAAGTGCAACAAAAGGTCAGCCCTCTTGCATTTATTGCCTCTGGCCTCCTCTCGACTATAAAACAATGCGCTCATTATTCCATAACCGACGGGGTGAAATATTTAAATTAACGCTAGTGCTGGTATTCCGGATGCCTCGTATAACTCAATGTCAATTCCATTTCACCCTCACATCTTCTTTTTGCCAATTTGGAGTGTTGTGATTGGCTCTAACCGGGTCCACCCATCCCTCTCGCTCCTTTTCATCCCTCTCTCAATATGCTCCCGACTAATGCCCGCTATCCACATGTAATTTCTGACGCCTGGAAATTATTAGTTTGATTCTCATCGGATAATCATCCCTTTTTTAAACTTATTAATCTCCACACAAACTAGAGATTAACTGGTGTAGTATAAGGGCCATTGGAAGTGAATCAAAACTGCATCCAAAGGGATGATTTCCTTTTCCTTTTTGAGAGAATGAATGTGGTTGGAATATAAGACATGGACTGCATCTGTAATCCTCCCTTGGATTCAATTTCTAGCGAAATAGTGTCCAGTCATCCTTTTATCTCCTGGGTGTTTCATTCTTTCAATGCAAGGATGATGTTTACAAATGGAAAGAAATGCATCATTCTTCTCCATCTTATGCAAAGGAATAGGAAGATTACAATCAAATAAAAGTATAAAGATGACATGGACGCTTTTTCACATTCGCATATGTCCTCATCATTACAATCAAAGGAATTAACAATGCCAAACGTGTAATGAGAAATGTACACGAAGCACTCCACCGGAAAAATGATAGGCTCCTATATAATCAAAAGACTCCTACTGAAACCTCCTTCCAGGAAGGGACGCTGCGATCAGTCAGTCTATGGTCTAGGCATTTTTAAGTTCATTGCAATTGGCAAATTACATATCTCCTGTTTTAAGGAATTGGCCCAGAATCCGAAATTTCTGGGTTCAACTCCAGCCATTTAATTTTCGCCATTTCATTATAGACCCATCAGAAACGAAGTTTTAGTTTTGCTGTTTTGCCTTGAACAGTAGTTGAACTTGTGGATGAATTGGACGACTGGAAGGGCGGAGTTAAGTTGTACTTTGGAATAAGAGCTCAATGACTGACATCGAGATGGTCTGAGTTCGTCCTTAATTGAGATAATTACAGGAAATCACCGAAGAGCGTCAGGTGGACTCCCTCCCTTGTAAACGGAGAGTCCAGAGTCCAGCCCATCTTTGAAATGATTCCACTTAATTCTCCTGACTCGTCCTAATCAGTTCTTTTCTGGATTAAAGGCAAAGCCCTTTGTTCCTCTTTATTACAACAATTGACCAATT
Source organism: Pseudachorutes palmiensis (assembly GCA_009869845.1). Taxonomy (NCBI): domain Eukaryota; kingdom Metazoa; phylum Arthropoda; class Collembola; order Poduromorpha; family Neanuridae; genus Pseudachorutes; species Pseudachorutes palmiensis. The sequence goes on along the minus strand of VNWY01001380.1, from coordinate 1,857 downwards.
TCAGGGGCTAACAAGCCCACCAATACTGCCATTCTGGCATCTCATCTCTTCAATCTCATTAGAACCACTTGATTTCCATTAATTACAAAAGGCTGTAACCAACAATCCGGATTTATGATGAAACTAATATGAATTCACTTCATGACTCAAGAAGAAGACGGGTAGGATCGGATTACTCTGATGAGGAAGAGGAGGATCCAGTTCGTCCTCATGGGAGTGGAGAAATTAATATTGAAATACAATGGGGAAAGAGGTAAATCAGGTAGGAGACATTGATACTTGAGGCAGAGTTCAAAGCATCGTATGCGGAATTACAATTTCTAAAGGAACAATGGCTCCATGTCATGAGACAAATTTCAGTGTCTCCGCCACTTCGCGTGATTAGTGACCTGACATAAATCATTCACTATCTAAGTTATGAGCTCAACGAAAAGCAGTTTTTCCATAGGTTAAACAGCCAGACTTTTAATGAAACAATTCTGGAATAAGCTACACACACGCAGCAACAAACCGTGAGAAGATGGAGAAAAATTAAAACCAAAAATGCCTCATTTCAACGCCACTGTTTTATAGAAATATTTGGATGTGAAACCCACAGTCTCCTACCAGTTGATCCTTCGCCATCGCTCAGGTAAACTTTCAAATGCAATTGGAATTGTCATTCCAATTGCGTCCTTTTATTTCCATTAAATTAAGAGCAGAGCATTTAAATTGATTTTTTGCAAAGGAAGTCTGTTTTTAATAACAGTTTTAACACCAACTACAAGCCCAACCTCCCCCTTTCCTCCTCATCCATCATTCAACTTTCTTTTACTTTCACCTCGTAAACTTCAGACGCACGTGAAATGAACGCCCACACGCAAAAACAAAGTTGAGAACAAACAACGAAACAAAAGTTTCCTAGCCCAAATTGGAAGACGGAACTTCATTATAATTCCCTTAATCCCAAACACTACCCTGGGTGTGAATCATTTAAAAAAGTTTACAAAAGTCCAATAACCCAGTGCTCCCGAGGTTCATTCTGAAAACGCAATTTGTCGATTCCATTGAGTTTGAACTAAACACTGAAACTTGGTAGACTATGAGCTATCTAATTAATTTTAAAGGAACCAATTAGTAAAGTTTATTCAGGAAGGACAAGTCCGGTTGGACGTAGTCGTTGATTTATAAAACCAGCTTTAATTGTTCATTAACAAACGAACAAACTCCGGAGAGCCAAGCCCAGTCGAAAAATTTAATAGCGACTCTGTAGAAAACCGCGTAATACCGTAGCCAAAAGGCGCAGAGGAAAGAAAAACAGCAGCAATCCAAAGGTTATGCTGTGGGTGTTCCAAGGGTCCCTGCACATTTGAATCCTAAGGGTCTATATGGAAAATACAAGTCACATAATGATCGTGATTTTGTGCCAATAAGGAATAGACCATACGACGACAGACCTGGAAATGGAGATTCTCCCCAATTCCAGGTGCTATGCTAATCTTCGCACCCCAGTTTGACCTTATCGTCTTCCATTTTGGAATCACTCCAGTGGAAAGGAACTGAAGGGTTTTTAGAAGCAGAAAGAATAATTTGTAAAATAAGGTTAGGAAACATTTCCGAATGAATGAAGTCCGTGGACTGCCATTCGCTCTGCTTTAGAAGTTCAAGGGATCTGCTGAATTCCCTCTGGTGCTTGTAAATGACTTTCTAATTGACTAAAGGAACTCAATTGGCGTATTTTAGTAAACTTTCTTAAGGATTTTATCATTACTAATTACGATACAATTTCATTATTTTTTGTATTGACTCCACTTGCTGACTTCAACGCTCACTGTCAACATCAGTGTACTCATCAGAATCCTCGGAAATTGCGGTGAA
>VNWY01001379.1:0-16038 GCA_009869845.1 Pseudachorutes palmiensis | reverse complement strand
CACCACCAGGAGGAGTTTGAGCAGAAGCACCTTGAGTGAAACCATGTTGGAACCAATCAATAAATAAAATAAAGGAACCACTCGCTCCCTTTTATAAACTCCAGTTGACCCCATCCACTCCAGTTCCTCATCATAAAGAGAATGGAATTCACATTGGGTGGAGGGCAATGACTCCTTGACACAAATTAATTTACAATTCTAACACTTCCTTATTACCCTCTTTCTTACTTCCTACTTGGAATGAATTCAATGAAATCAATAAATATCAATTGGGTTTTAATGAATTGACTTAGAAGACCCTTCAGTTGACCCCTTGGTCTCTCCACCTTCCTTTTCATACCCTTCAAAGGAAAGAGAATAAACAAACAATTAATTAAAGTGTATAAACACTCACTCTGGATGGTTTCCTCCTCCTCGGGGAACAACTTCCTCGTATCCTCCATCCAGGCATCCAACAACAGAGGCTGACCAAGGTCACGTAGCACACGAGCCTTGAGGAGACGAGCTTTGAGGCTCAGAGGGTTCCTGTCAAGGGCCTTCTCCAGATCATCAAGAGCTGCCATTGGAAGATCAAGGCGGAGGAATGTCAAGGCTCGGTTTCGGAAGAGGGATGGCTTGTCTTGTGTCAGTTCAATTGCCTGTAAATTGATTAGAATGGTGTGAACTTCTCTCCCTTTGCCTTCATTAATTTGTATGTTACTTTGTTAAAGTGAGTAAGGGCCTCTGCAAAGTCCCCCTTCCGAAAAGCCTTGTTCCCCATGATACGTTGTTCTTCAGACTTCAAATGTCGCTCCTTTGTGTCCTTTGCCCTCTTTGCAGCATCCTTCTCCATCCCATGCATGAAGCCATGAGGCTTATCTTCCGTCGGGGGGTTGATGATGGTTCTATCATTCGTGACCTTGTGCTTTCCTTCTTCCTCTTGGAAGGTCTCGTGCCCATTGTCCTTGTGGAGAAGGATGTCAGCCTGTCGTATTGCTCTTCGCTGTTCCCCCGCATCCTGAGAAGAGAGTCCATTGATGATGGATGATATTTCATCAACTCGACTCAGGAAGTTGCTCAACTCCACTTCGTCAACTCCAATGTCAAGTTCACCCATATCTCACAGGAATTGTCTTTACAAGACACTGGACGCTTTTGGACGCTTTGCGTGAGTGAAAGTTGGTTTGAGAAAGTGATGAAAGTGAGTAATGAAGTGAATTGGAGAGGTATTGATCAATTGAAAGGAAGCGTGTGTGTGACCATGGCAATGGAATCTCCATCTAATGGAGTCATAAGACTGCATATGGTGATAGTATTTGTGCATTGGAACAAAGGAGTCTCACTCACTCGTTAAGAATGAAGAGTTGAGTTGAATCAAGGACAAAAATTAATTAGTCTGAGTTATGCATCAATTAATTCAATTCATATTCATCCACATTCTCCCAATTAAAACAAAAGGTTCAATTGTGTGGAGAGATTCCTCAAAGAGAGAAGTAGTTGAGCTCCAGAGTAGTTGATTGACCCCATTGACCTTATGCATCTACGCATTCTCTCTCTCTTCATCCTCCTCTCTTCATTGGCCTGCTTGGAATTGAGTGAAGCTATTCTGGGTAATAAGACAAATTGTTGTTTCTTATTTAATTTAATTGTTGTGTTTCAGAGCAATGTGGGTCTGGGACTGGAGTCTGTGTCTCTCCAGAGGCCTGCACTCACCGTGGCAGAGAGAGCAGTGGGGGATGTGACAGGCACAGAGAGGGATTCATTTGCTGCATCAACTTCTAATCAACACTTTCATCAACTAATTCAATTAAATCAACTAAATCAATTAAATAAACAAGAATTAATTTGGGAATTTAAGTGACAGCTACATTTACTCAGCGCCATCTCTCGCCCTTATTGATCTCTGAATAGAGTGCTGCTAGGTCAGTGACTGATAGGCCTTTGGGTGTATAAGAATTAATTTGGGAATTTAAGTGACAGCTACATTTACTCAGCGCCATCTCTCGCCCTTATTGATCTCTGAATAGAGTGCTGCTAGGTCAGTGACTGATAGGCCTTTGGGTGTGTGACTGTTTGTGCCAAGTGTGTCACAGGGTTGACTGCTCATGTCAGGCGGTCATGGGTCCTTGTCTCCTGTTGGCGTGGCCCTTGGGAGCGGAACGGAGAGTGTGACGCCATGGCCTTGCTTCCATCCAAGGAAAGGAAAAGCCCATCATGAATCCACTTGATTTCCACTTTTAATTTCACCAGTTTGGGTGAATTGTTCTCACCCAAACAAGTTAGTGCTGTAGGTGCCAAGTGGAGCCAATGAGGAGTGAGGCTATTCACAAAAACTTGTATTTTGGAGTGGGGAATTAACAAGTCTTGAGTCCCTGGGATGGTTCAACTGCTTCAACTGCTTCAACTTAGTCAGTAGTCAGACAGGATCAAAGTCTACAACAACAATACAACATAATAGTAAAGTGACAAGTGGAAAGAAGAAAGCGTAGGGATGAGTGACCTTGATCCGAGTCTCCATTGACCTCTTCCAGCTATGCAGTTGGTCTCTTCTCCGCTCGACTGCTCCTTGTGTTGTTGTCTCACAAGAAGAACTGGAGCTCTCATCGTGGGCATCATCGATGTTGTAAGACCATTCACCACCACTAATCACTCAATCACTCGATCAATCTCTTATTCTTATTCTTCTTGTGCAGATCCTTGGAACGCTTTGTATCCTGTCCACCGTTGCCCTCCTCGCTCAGAACCTGAGTGAACAAGGAGCTCTTGAGGAGATTGAAATGGGGAGTGAGAAAGCAGAGGCCCTCCAGGAATTAATTATTGGCTTTGTCTTACTTTTCATTGCCTGCGGAGTCCCCTCACTCATCACTCTCACATTAGGAATTGTGACTATCTATGCTACAACAACCGTATGCAGATCACATTCGTAGAAGGAGTTCCATTCATTGGTTTGTTTAATTCCAGGAGCACCCTTGTTTTTCCTCGTATGCAGTGGCCTTGAACTTCCTCCTTGTGGTTGGTCTGAGTGGGACGGACGTATTTCTGTATTGGTTGGGCCTTCGAACGTCCCTTCTTTTGGTCTACCTCGTGGCTACTCTGCTTCAACTCTACTTTGGACTCCTTTTGTTCCACTTCCTCAAGGGACAGGAAGGCCCTTCCAGGAGGAGGAGCAGGGAAGAACCTTCCCCAAGAGATCCACCACATGAAACTAGGAAATTAACTCACAAACAAGTTTAAGTACAACCAAATACAAAAGGATTTTCATGTTAAAAGTATTCATACCATTCATTCAATTCATTCAATTCATTGTCTCTTTTTTGTCTCTTTGTTGTGTGAATTGGATAAGAGATGGCTCTCATTCAAGAGTGCAATCCACACTTTTCAATTGAAACTAACTACATTTCATTTGGTAACTAAATTTGGTGAGGACACTTGAACTCCATTGCATTGGGTTCTTCTTCTCATTGGTCAACGTGGTTGTGCCACAAGCCCTGAGGTCAAGGATCGCGTCAGAAGGAATTAACAAAGGAAATCAAGAAAAGATACTCTGAGGCAGAGATACCAAAGGAGACACTTCCATCATTCACATCATAGGAATGGAACCATGAATAAAAAGATTAAAAACTAAAACGTATTGTTTGATTTATTTGACCTTGATTGACCTCCCTTTGCCCAGATGTGTCTCAGTTATTTAGGAGTGAGTGGGTGGGTGGGAGAGAGACAACAGAACGGCACACAGAACGGAACGCACCGAAGACGCCGAACGAAGCAAAGCTATACTTTTCCTTTGGCAGTTTAATTAATTAATTAATAATCAAAGTGTCCACTTGCTATCACTACACAACAGACACCACCGGAAAGCAGAGGTCAAGGTCAACAATCCAACAACACTTTACTTCATCTCATTTGGTAATTAATTTATTATAAATTGATAATTGTCATTTTATGTTTTAGTTCCTTTTGTCTTTTGTGATTAATCTGTCACTACTCACTATAGACAGCCCCTTTAACTCTATTCAAGTGAGTGGGAATACCACCAATTGACTAATTATTATTGTTTTTCCAGATTACCCTTGAAGGGATCCCTTTGCTATCCCTCCTTCCTCGTCATGGCTTTTGAGCAGTGGATGAAAAACAACGGAGGTCCAAACCCAAAGTTCTACGAATCACAAGAAATATTCTCACAGTTTGACCAAGTACGCACTTGGCTCAACAAAAACTTCAAAAAGGTAAGGCACAGGCATCGCTTTCACATTCCGCCAAGTACTTCTAAAGTCAGATTTCCTTTTACAGTATGTCCAGGCGGATCAACCCACGAGCAAGACACTGAGTGGACTTGTCATACAACTCTGGCAATTCCAGGAAGACCACTTTGGGGAACATGTCGATCCTACCAAAAGAGCAGTCACAAGAATACCCGTAATTAATTCATTGTCATTCTGGAAGCAAACAATGGCAATTGAATTAGGACTTGTTTATCTTTTTGTTGCAGACAAAGTACTTTATGGACTTTAAGCCTGGCGGAGGACTTTGTCAGATCTTGGGGGCAGTTTACAAGTTCAAGAGTGACCAGGGATGGAGGAGATTTGATCTACAGGTAAGTTACAATTACAACACCTCCATTTATATTTGTAAACTCTCATTTTGTACTTTTTAGGCACCAAACAAAGTGGAGAGGATTGTTGAGATGTTTCTGAATATTGAAACTGCACTTGTGAGCTCAAAGTGTTGGGTTCTTCCCCACATTTACTTCACTGGGCCATGTCAGGAAAAGGACAAAAGCTCCCTGACCAAGTACAAGGAAATAGCAAAGAGACACAAGGCCACCATTGTGGAAACTGAAGAATCTGCCACTCACATTGTCCACCCATCATCAGATCCCCTTGACGAAGAAGTGGCCAGACCCATCTTCAAAAAGGATCAAAATGTACTCCTCCACTGGTCAGTCAAATCATCACATCTCTCAAAACATCACCTTCATTTCTCTGTTCCTGTTGTAGGTATTACTTGCCAGACAACCGTGACAGCTGGATCCAGGTTGACTTGTCTAGCCTCCAAAAGGAACCACCGGAGCAATTTCACATTTTCCCCATCAACCACGTCTGGCGTGTGACTGCCAACTGGCTCACTGACCTTGACCAGTACAACGAGTGGATGAACGAGGAAGACTACGAGGTAGACGACCATGGGAAGAAGAAAACGCACCCACTCAGGATTTCTGCAGAGGATCTGGACGACGTGGCTAGTTTAGAAACGCCAGTCTCTACCCCTGGCGATCGTGGTTCCAAGGGGAAGAAGGGAGCGAGGGAGAAGAAGAAGCGATCCCCTTCACCACCTCCCAAGTCCTCTAAAAGAGCCAAGAAAGGAAGCAGTTCTGGAGGGACTCCAGCCAAAGGGAAGAATGCCACGCCCTCCAGAGTTGTTGATGAGGCAGAGGATTACTCGAGGGATTTTGACGATCCTCCACCAGAAACCAACTTGACCGAAGTTCCCATCCCCAAAGTCCAGGACAAGAAGAAGCTTGAGCCAGAACTCCAGCCAATGCGTGGTGCCGTGTTGGGTGATTTGGACGAGGAAGACAAGGGAGAGGAGCTCAAGATGCCCGACATCACGAAGACAGGGAAATCTGAGGGACAGGAAGGGCCGCCTGAGCCGAATGAGGACAATGTGACTGAGCAGACGCACCACATCGTGGTCCCTTCGTACTCTTCTTGGTTTGACTACAACGCCATCCACACGGTGGAGAAGAGAGCTCTGCCAGAGTTTTTTAACGGGAGGAACAGATCCAAGACACCTGAGATCTATTTGGCATATCGGAACTTTATGTTGGACACGTACAGACTCAATCCCAACGAGTATTTGACCTCCACTGCCTGCAGGAGGAACTTGGCAGGGGATGTGTGTGCCATCATGAGGGTTCATGCATTCCTAGAACAGTGGGGACTCGTCAACTACCAGGTTTGGACAATATCATTAGATTGTACATTGGAAATTGTTCACAATTTAATGCTTGTTGTTGTAATCCAATGTTGCAGGTTGATGCTGACAGTCGTCCCACTGCCATGGGTCCCCCTCCTACTTCTCATTTCCACATCCTCGCAGACACTCCTTCCGGTCTCCAGGGAATCAACCCACCAAAAGTATCTCAACCCTCGGCAGCCAAGGCTCTTCTCGACCTGGAAACAAAAGAAGAGGATAAGGTTGAAACAACGCAAGGAATTGGACTCAAACTGGACATGTAAGAAATGAATTGGAATTTATCCCCATTTCCAAATATTATTTTATTAATTGAGTTTCTGTGAAAATTATAAATGTTTGTTGTTTTTAGTTATGGGAAGAGGAGTGGAGTTTTGAAGAACAAGAGCCTTGGTTCGCAAGTGCGAGAGTGGACCGATGAAGAGACTCTGATGTTGCTGGAGGCCCTTGAGATGTTCAAAGACGACTGGAACAAAGTCTGTGAGCACGTGGGAACTCGCTCACAGGAAGAGTGCATCCTCCACTTCCTCCGACTTCCCATCGAAGACCCTTACTTGGATGACAACAACGGAGGTACCCATTTCATTTCATACCTGATTAAAATTCCCCATAAAAGGCTAATAATGTGTTGATTGTTTTTAGCTGGAGGAGCCCTTGGTCCCTTGGCCTTTCAGCCCATTCCTTTCTCCAAGTCAGGGAACCCCATCATGTCCACTGTGGCATTCCTCTCTTCTGTCGTTGATCCTCGCATTGCCTCTGCAGCTGCAAAAGCAGCCATGGAAGAGTTTGGGAAGATCAAAGATCAAGTGCCCACTGCACTCTTGGACAGCCATCTCAAGGGAGTGAAGCAACATGCTCTGACCACAGGGAAGAAGGAACCCTCTTTTGGACTCTCTGCTTCGGGTATTGCAGGGACTGCCCCCGATAGGGAAGAGAAGAAAGGGGAAGGTGATGGGGAGAAGGGAGAGAGGAAGGAGGAGGTTCCTGAAGTGCCCAAGGAGGAGAAGATGGAGGTTGATGGGGAAAAGGAGGAAGGAAAAGATGAAAAGGAAGAGGAGGAGCAAACTCTGTCAGAGGAAGAAAGACTTGCCCTGGACACAACACTCCAGGCAGCAGCAGCAACTTGTCTCTCTTCTGCTGCAGTCAAAGCAAAACATTTAGCAGGTTTAAAACAAAATAATTTAACTTTTATAACCATTGTCATTTGATTTATTAATTTCATTTCTTTCATTTGTAGCGGTGGAAGAGCGTAAGATCAAGTCGTTAGTGGCGCTTTTGGTGGAAACCCAAATGAAGGTGAGTGTGTGGGTGATGAGTACAGGACGAGATTTTAATTGGATTGAGTCTTGTTTTGATAGAAATTGGAGATCAAGCTCCGTCACTTTGAGGAGTTGGAGACTATAATGGACCGTGAACGAGAGGCTCTAGAGTACCAGCGCCAGCAATTGATTGCTGAGAGACAGCAGTTCCACCTTGAGCAGTTGAGGGCTGCAGAGATAAGGGCCCGCTACAACGCTCAGCAGAGACTCATTGCCGAACAGCACCAGCAGCAACAGAGCCAGGCACAGGGAGGTGACTTTCCTGTCGTGCAGGCTGCAATTGCAGCAGCAGCAGGACAACCACCTCCCCAACCAGGAGTTTAAATATCCCTTCCACCATTTCAATTAACTCTTTTTATTAGTGATAGATTTGCATATAGTGTTGGAATTGTAAAGCCTTTTATGAAGTGTACAGTCGTTTATCATAAGTTCAACTGTTGACCTTTATTGTATTAAAATCAAAAGATTCAATTAGGAAAGAAGAATGAAATTTAGTTTCTTCTTTGTCTTGTAGGAGGTCAGAGGTCATCTTCTTATGGTTGTGAGCCCATTTTCATGTGGTTGTTTTGTATAAAGTTGAATGAGGGACCACGTGTCTGTTTTACCTGTCAATTCATATTTTATTTATTGGGAAACACCCTTTATGAATGGCCTCCCTACTCCTCTGCCCTCCAGGTCAAAGACATTGTCAAAGACCAATGAAACAATGGAATATTATAATTAATACCAACTGTCATGTTATGATTGAATACTTGATTAATAGAACAAAGAATTATTCATACAAACCAGCTAAATAGCTCCTGATTAATTTGATGTTTGGATCAGAAATTGAATCTCAATTTGAGGGTAACCAAACAGCTGACTCTTTGAAAACAGTCTTGAATCTTGAACCAGTAATTGATTAATTCTTAAATTGCTCAAGAACCAACACAGTTACAAGGCTACTCATCCTCCTATATCATCACATAAACTTCAGTCAAGTCCCAATACCAAGTAGAGGAGGCGATGATGGCACCAGGACCAGTAAGTCAGGATGACACTTTCCCACTGGAGACTGAAGAAGGGGATGGCCAGGAATTCGGAATCACTGGACAAGGTAAATAACCACACTTATGTCACAAATAAACTACAATAGAATAACTCAGAGTCTCTTTGCAGAGTTTCGCTCAATCAACGACAGTATGGATCAGTTGCAAGCTGCCCTGGATAGACTTGAATCCAGGAACTCGTCCCTGCATCAGGAATTACTGGGTCTTTTGCAGGCAAATCGGGAAGTGAGAGAATCACTTCGTGACGGCAATCCCGCTGGAGACGAAGAAGAAAGTCCTGAAATGGAAAGCCCCTCAACATCAAAGGACTGTGATGATACTTTTGGAGAAGCAGAGGAAGCTTGTTCCAGTGGAGATTCCAGAATTAGGAGGAAGGAGGAAGAGGAAAGTCCTACAGAGGCATTAGAGGATCTGAAAGTATCGGATGAATGAAGGATCTGGTGATAATCGAAATACATTCAAGCTATCATTGATTTTCTCAACGGCTCTCAGGGGTCGCAATAACGCATTCCATTAGATGAGTTTCACTCCAGTCATAGCCAGTTTTAGTAAGTTTTCCTTCGATTTAGTGCATTAAAAGAATAGTGAAATGAAGCAATCCCAGAGTATCGTATCTCTATTTTGCAGAGTATTGTGACTGACGCTGTTTGTATTGTTTTCCTCCTGCAGCCCACATCAGCATTCTCTCGTAGATCCCCTTGTTCACTTCGGTGATGATTTCAGCATTTGTTGGTCGCTGGAGACGGAAATTGTGGTCGACTATCATCATACCTCTCGTTTCCGTTCCGGTCAACTCAACTCGGCAGTGAAACTTTTTCCTCTTGACAACAACCTACAAGAAAATGAGTCAGAGGAATGCCCTTTGCCCTTCATTTCCTGTTCTATTTCTACCCTTGGTTCAATGAAGACTGCAGCGCACAGTGCATCTGATGCCACCCATTCCGATGTGTACTTTCCCAAAATCTTTATTGCTTCCACTTTGTTCATCAAGTCCACTTCTTTTGTCCCCAATCCTCCCAATTTCTCCATTCTCCATGCCTGGAGTGACAAATTACGTTATTTGATTGCTGATTTTAGTTGTTAACTCACATGTTTGGATGTCGTTTTGAGTGTTGTTTCCCAAGGCAGGATGAAGACAGGACAAGTGAAGGAGTTGAGCACCACATGGGCGGCTTCCGGGTCTGAAGCAAAGTTTATTTCCGATGTTGGTGTAGCATTGCCTATCCCATGCATATTGCCCCCAAGAATGAATAAAGAGCGAAGGTTATCCTTGATTCTGGGATTGACTCGGACGGCAAGGGCCAAGTTCGTCAATGGACCAAGAGCAAGAACACGAAGGTTCCCTTAAAAAGTTACACTGTGACACTTGAAACAAACTGAGCACATTGATTGCTTACCTTTGTGTTTTGTTGCTGTTTTGATGATTGCTTCCACGCCATTGATTTCCTCCACTCGTGGATCCACCTCCGCCAAGTCAGCATCTCCGAAACCATCGTGTCCGTTGAATGGAGGATCCTGGTCAGTCGTGAATGACTTGACCATCCCACCCTCAGCACCTTCGTACAATGGGATCTGATTCAACAGTGTTTCATACACAGGATGCAATTAATTGCCATTTGACTTCAGAAATTGAATGTTTTTACATCATCAACTCCCACTGTGTCCAGAACCCTTCGTACATTCTTGGTTGCATTGTGGACGGAGGTTGCTCCATGAACACAGGTTATGGCCACTATTGAAAGTGGAATGTTTGGGTCCTTGTGAGCTTTGAGGGCCATTAGTAAGGCCCATGCGTCTTCACATCCTCCATCCGTGTCAATTAAGACAGGGTGCTTGACCTCCTCATCAGCCAGAGACAACTCGTCCTCCTGGAAGTAAATAAAGCAGACACACTTCCTGTTCTGTTTCATGAGTGTAAGTGTAAATGCATTTGCTTACGAGTGTTTCCCAGTCTGATTCCCCCAGAGTTGTTGATGATTGATTAATTGTGATCCCTGCTCCGAGTACCCTGTGGCTAATTGGCATTTTGATTCCACTTAAACTTGACTTTGTTTCTGTTTGTGATTGTTTGATTGATGGAATAAAGAAGGGTGGGGTTGGTTTTCTTTCCTGGAGGAAGTGGTTCTTTTCCTTCCTGATGGTAGAATGCTGGAATTTGGAATTCCTGGAAGAGAAATTGGTCAATTGGTTGAAATAAGGAAAGTGACGCCAAGTCCACGTGGTTTCTCCATTTGAATTTCCCACCTTCCTCACAGCCACAAACATTCAAATCCGACCATTCATTAATTAATTCATTCCACAACATCTGACAGGGAGACAACAAGACAAGGTCAAAGAGACCAAAAGAGACATTGGACACAGAGGTCAAAGGTAAAAATTGATTGGCTGCACAACAGACTGTTGGTGGGGGACTTGGCATTTCAGCCTCTTTTGCAGGGGCACTTTTACTTGGAGCAAAAAGAGAACCAAAGAGAGAGTTCAGCCTGGAGACTGTAAGTGGGATTGATTAATTACTAGAGTCAGCACTGCTCATTTGTTCCTTTTAGATTAACCGATGGTCCTTTGTGGTGGAGAAATTTGTTCATGGGAGTCCGAGTGGAGTTGACAACGCAGTGGCCACTTTCGGGGGTGGAATCCTCTTTAGGAAAGGACAACCACTCACACGTACTACAACAAAACATTTCATTCTAAATGTCCAATTTAATTCAATTCTTTTCTTGTAGCCTTGGTGGGATGTGGTGAGATGCGAGTGTTGTTGGTGGATACTGGAGTACCAAGATCTACAAAAGCCTTTGTAGGGAAGGTCGCCTCCCTCCAGACTGACAACCCATCCCTCTTGTGCTCTTCCCTGGAGGAGATGGAGAGGATTGTGGATGAGTGCTTGAAGGGACTGGAAGGGGGCGGAGGACTCCAGGGGGAACTGCTGAAGAGGAATCAGGAAGTGCTGACCTCCCTAGGAGTGAGTCATCCCACCATTGACCTCATTCTCAAATGTGCAGCAGAGCACGGACTGAAGGGGAAGCTGACAGGAGGAGGGGGAGGGGGATGTAAGTTACTAATAAACAATTCAATGGAATGCTCTGATAGTGTGCTGTGCTTCTTAGGTGTTTTCATCCACATTCCCGAAGGCGTGAGTGAAGGCATCCATGACCTCGTCCAGCAACTCCAAGGCCATGGGTTCAGAGTTTGGGAAACAATTCTGGGAGGGAAGGGATTCAGAAACAACTAAACAACTGAAGAGGGACTTGATTACTAAATATTATTAAGCAGAAACTAGAAATACAAAAGAAGTTAAAGTGTAGTGTCAATAAATTAAGCAAGGGTTAATAAGGGAGTGTAGAAAGTGAGACAAGTTGAGTGTAAGTACACTGGAGTGAGGATCATTGGAAGAGAGTCATTGGCGCTCTATAAGTTGCTTGTGTCCATAAGTATTGCATGAATAGTTCACTGGTGACTTCATTCACTTGTATTTATATTGCTTCACTGCTTCATTCCCCAAATCAACAACGAGCACTTCCCTCTCTCCAGACAGAACAAGGTCCGAAGGTCGTTTCAGTTTGGAGCCAAAAGAATCCACGACGGAAAGGAGTTGCCCGTTAATGCTCCAAACCTGCAGAATGGATCGTCCCTTTTCCGTCCAAGTGGCCACCACTCGTCCTTCCCCATCCACAGCCACTCCTCCGAAACGTCCTTTTCCTCCTCCGCCCATTTCCTTCCACTCCCCCGTCCCCAGAGTGAGGATGAAGAGAGAGGAAGCTGCTAGGACAAGTTTGGTTTCATCTTTGTTTAGAGAAAGGCCTCCCAGCAGACCCCATTTCTTGTTCTCTATTCTCTGCACTGGTTCCCCTCCGGTGGCTCTCCTGAAGAGGAAGAGCGAGGACACTCCGTTGTCTGCCACCCAGACACCTCCACTAGAATCCACGGCCAAAGAGACGGGTTCGGAGAAGGCAGGACTCGTAAAGGAGTAGAGGGTGGATCCATCCTTGGGAGAAAGTGAACGGACCTCCTTCCAACGCCTTTGAGAAAATAGAAATTAAAATTATTCATTAAAGTTAAAATTAATTTTCATTCAAACTAAATAATAAGAATCCATATTTTGTTTTGGTTTACTTTGCTTACCAGTTGACTACAAGAAGGCTGTTTGAGTGGGTGCAGAAAGCAATGCCGGTACAACTACGACCCTGCAAACGATAATAGAAATCATAAATAAAATTGACTCATTATGTTCTAATAATTGGTTGTTTAATACGTCAAGTGTTTCGTTGGAGAGTGTCCTTTTAAGTGTGAGTGAAGGGTGAAGAGAGAGAACCAAAATTCTTGCATTTCCTGTGTCCAAAACAAAGTTCTCGTGTCCATTGGAAGTTATCGACACCGGTTGACATAAATCACCAACACCCCACACGCTAAAAACAACATTAAATTGCATTGACTGTGTAGACTTCAGTCCAATGGATTTGAACCCTTCAATAATTAACCACCTGAGAGGGTTGTTGTGTTGTGAAATGGTGATTTCCAACTGGCCTTCGTCCCCAACTGGCCTTCCAAATATCTCAACTGTGAGGTAGTGCGTGCCTGCCTGGATTGGTGTGAATCCAATTGAGTACGTCCCATCTTCGTTGTCAATTATTGTAGGATTGTTGGCTGGAGAAATTGACACGTTGACCGGATCTCCGCCTTCCTTCCTCGCTTGGTTTTGTGAATTCCTCGTCTCCAGCAGTACTTCCACCTCCACCCCAACAGAGAGACACTCGGATAGGAGAACAAGAGAGCAGAGAGGGGGGAAAGTCGTGGAGGTCAAGAGACTCAGCTTCACCGCTTCCTCCTCCCACCCAATTCCACTCTCCTCTCTTCTGCAAACCAACCACGCATTCTCACGCGGGTGTCGGAGGGAGGCCAAAGACTCACACTGGCATGACAATTCAGCTATACGCTTTGTGATGTGTCTAACCTGTCAGTTCATTTGACCAAGACTTAGAGTAGGAACTTGTTATTAATTGTTATGTTATTTGAAATGTTTTGTGTTTTGTGTACCTCCACCTGGTATTCGAGTCCTTGACAATTTTCCCTCACTCTCTCCCTCTCCTTCCGGATGAGTTCCAATTGTTCCTGGAACTTTTCCTTCTTGGTGGCTCCGATTTCTCGAATGCCAGCCACGACTCCCTTCTTCTTCCGCTCCAGAGAGAGAATGGCCTCGTCAAATGCCTTGCAAGCAACTCCCTCGGCAGTCTCTTCTGCAACAACCAACTTAACCAACTCGGCAGACACAGTAGAACTAGCCTCGTCCAACTATAGCAATCAGCACAACAACATTAAACAATCAGCAATCAATGTTCACTTACGATCATGTTCATGCATTTTGTTACCTTAGCTAGACATTCATTTGCCTTGTAACTGAGTATCTCTGACATTCGTTTGATGGCAATGGAGAAAGGGATGACTGTATGATCTCCTCCACATTCATTCAGGCCATGCGGAGAAGGAACGCAGAGACAGCAAAACACAAGAGCACAACTTTCGCAAAATAGCAACTCCTGCATAACAGTTTAATTACGACATCAAATGGTGACGATTAATCGGTCATTTGTCTGAAATATTCTTAAATACCTGGGTATTGTGGGTGGAACAGTTTCGAACGATCTCTTTCCGTTGAAATCGAAACAAGTCAAGTAAACACAAGAGCACAACTTTCGCAAAATAGCAACTCCTGCATAACAGTTTAATTACGACATCAAATGGTGACGATTAATCGGTCATTTGTCTGAAATATTTTTAACCTGGGTATTGTGGGTGGAACAGTTTCGAACGATCTCTTTCCGTTGAAATCGAAACAAGTCAAGGAGTTGATTGATAAGGAAGCTAGGCGGGAGTGCGGAAACACCGCCCACTGGGCACCTATGTTCCGAACATGTTTTTGTTTTATGCCGGCAGGTGAATGAACTGTGAATTGATTTCTTACTTGATATTCTCTCGACAAATTGGGCAACGAAAAGTAGGAGCTTCGCGAGGGTGAGGGCCAATCCCGACGCTGCTGTATGAACTGAGGCTCGTCCCAGACAGTGCAGCAGCACCAGCCGCGATTTTTGTCAAACAAATCAAACATATGGAGTGAGAACATGGAAGTAACTGATGAAAACAAATTAAGAAATGGGGTAAGACGGTCACACGTCATAGTACCAACTGACCTTTGGTGTGTGCTCAGCCTCCATCAAAGGAGTTGAGGCACGTGCTACAGGTGAGGAAACTGTCGTTGAAGTCTTCGTAGTTAAGTGAGACTGTTTCCACGAGGGTGGAGGTCAAACTCACGACATCCTCGCCCTGCCTCGTTCTGAAAAGAGTCGATGACTAAAATTATAGGTATAACTTAACTAATATAAATAAAGGTCTTAAGTTGTATAATGAGTGAGTAAGGTCGAGGTGATGTGACCCTGCCTGTGAACTTACTGAAACTTGGCTACTTGGGCTTGCCTCTCCTCCTCCATGGGGTTGGTAGAAGGCGTATGCCCTATCCCTTGGTTCTCCTTGTGGCTGAATTAATTTAGATAATCAAGTAGTGATGTGATTAATTATTACTGTAATTAATTGCTCCCCTCCTGCTGGAGTCAGCTGCTTCTGTTGTGTTTATGAGGATGGAATGTGGAACAACTAATAGGCAGACACTCAAGAAAAATAAAAACTTTGACCCACTTGCCACATCTTTCTGCACTAAATAAATAATAAAGATTTGTCGAATTCTAGCAAAGAGTTTATTCACTAAAATATCAAATTGAAGTGAATAAAGTTTTGACGATTAATATCAAATCAAACTTTAAGAATTATTAACTAAAAGAAGTGAAATACAAGAAAATACTTTTAAACATTCGTCCATAAAATGTTTTAAAAATAGCCACACTTAATGAGTTGACTTCGTCCATCAGTAAATATGATTTTTGATGTTTATACACATGTTACAGTAAATTAATTTAACTGAACTTATTTCTTAATTATAAATTATTTTAATGTTATATCCGAATGAGTTTTGGTGGATTGTTTAATTTCTGTGTAATAGGATGGCCGTGTTTCAGTTCAGAATGAGCAGTACAAAAACTCCCTCAACCCCATCCACCCCCCACCCACCGAAACTAAACTACAGACATGGGCATGAGTGGACGGAGGTCACAGCAGTCACAGGGTAGCAAAGGTTTGGGTAAAGAGGGTCAACTGGGGACTTACATCTGATTCCAAGGCAGTTAGAGCTGATTATCAATTAAATCAATTCCATACCTCTTTTCATCCCTCGTCATTTGTCCAACAATAAAGGGAAATCAAACATGAATCATTCGATAAAGCGAAAAAAGAATTTGAAGGCACGCACATACAGACAGACGGCAGTGGACTTTAGAATTAGATGCAGCGCGGGAGCATAGCCGTTCCACTCTGCCTTTGACCTCTGACCTCTTTGCACCTTGGAATGTCTGGGACTGGGGAATTGCTAAGAATGGAGAACCATCTGCCCATCACAAGGGACACACTGGTAAACTGACACGCCTAAATAAAAACTTGCTTTACACCAACACCTTACCACAACTGCCTACAAAAGCACTAATTCATTTATTCCTCTTCATTTTATAGGTCAACACGGCTGTCAGGTTCCTAGCAAATCCTAGGATCAAAGACAGTACCACAGAAGAGAAAGAAAAGTTTCTCAGAGACAAGGGTAACAAGAACATGTCACAAAATGT
>VNWY01001378.1:0-16039 GCA_009869845.1 Pseudachorutes palmiensis | reverse complement strand
CTGACAATTCTAGTGATGTGGAGATCTGTAGAATAAGAGCTTCCAATGCCTATATGGCACTTTTTGGTGGCTATACTCAGCCCGCAGTCAATTAATTTTCCATCGATATCAAGCAGCAGCCAGTCTCTGGAGGTCGCTCAGGCAGGCGACTGAGTCGCTCAAGTAGGCGACTTTGGTCGCTCACATAGACGACCGGGTCGCTCAGTTAGGCGACCCGCCAGAAATGCCATCTTCCAGTGAAACTGATGAAATACACTGGGTCGCTCAGATAGGCGACCCGGTCGCATAATTTTGGCGGAACAGCGTTGCCGAATTTTCGACAAGTTAGGCCAACCGTATTATCAATAAGATATTTTTTTTTAATAAAATTAATAGTCTTTTTTTTATTAACACTTCTTAAAAACTAAACACTTCTTAGAGACAAAAAATTTCAGCCAGGTCCTTTCCAGAGGGCATGCAACCGAGAATGGCGGCTGAGTTTCCTCGTTGAACACAAACACTGACACGTTGAATAATAAGATATTATTTTAAACTGAATTGTGAACAGAATTTATAAATGTTGTTAGTAGTTGCACAATCCCTTGGTCATTGGGAGTTTTTAGGAAAGCCTTTGGACGAAGAGGCAAACAAAAAATTGAAAGAAATTATTCACCCTCACGGTGAACTCACTTCGAAGCAATTCAATAATGGAAAATGAAATTAGTGTTCTCTCGTCTATAAAAAAAAGTGTGAAAGTATAAAAAAAAATATTGAAAGTCAATTGAAACTCGAATTCTTCACTCAATTTTCGCTTTTAAATGAGAACTGATTGATCATCGTATATACTTCCATTAAAAACAGTGTTGCCGCTTTTCCAAGAGTTTTATTTTCAAGGGTCGCTCACACAAGCGACCGGGTCGCTTGCATAGGCGACTGTACCATGTTTTTCGACATTTTATTCAACAAATGACCCATGACCCTATACTGATTTTTGTTGATCGAATTAGGCCTAACATAGTTGCATATGCTGCATCAGTCATAATTTACAATTATATAACCAGACTGTGAGAAAATGGGCGTCAAAAATTTCAATCGTCCATAACTCCCGAACTACGCAAAAAAATCAAAACCAAATCTTAAACTTCTAACGAGTTTTTCTATAATTGACCTTAAAATTGAACTAAAACCTTCGAAAACACGTCCAAACCGTAAAAAACCGCTTGGGTCGCCTATACAAGCGACCCGGCCGCCCGTTCAGGCGGCCAGTCGCTCAAATAGGCGGCCCGGTCGCCCATCCAAGCGACTTTGAGCCATGCGACCGGGTCGCCTGCCTGAGCGACCTCCAGAGACTGCTTGTGTTCCCGCGGCCCTCCCACAACGAGTCTGCTAATTAAGCGCCCGAGGTTATATTCAGCCTGGTGCTGGTGGAATGACCTTTGACATTAACAATTTTATGGTAAAATCAAGGTCAAAGCGTCTAAACATAAAGTTAATGTGAGTCTGATTGTAAACGACCCTTTTGTTCAGACGAATGTGCTTAATTTTGGACGGTGGCTTTCCAGACAGACTCGTGACGATAACTGGAAGCACCATTCCGCCTCATCACGATTTTACTACAAAATCGGCGTTTCTTATTCTTGTTCTCTGTTTCTTGTCTATTTTAATTAAAAGTTTTTCAATTAATTTAGTAAGGAATCATCACCGTCTAGTCCAGTACCAACAGTATTTTAAACAAGGAGCACCGGAACATATTGAAACTGTAAGCACTGATCAATCAAGTGATTTGAGTAAACCTGTCCCCCGCCCGTCGGTCAGCGTCAGACGTATCATCTGAGATGGTCGGTCATTATCCGCTTCCTCCGCATCCGTTCTGCCATAACTTGGATTCCATGGATAGATGATCTTTTTATAGCTTCTGTGTATTTCCTTTTCAGATCTCGAAACATGGAAGCTGTTCTTCACCTAGCGAACGAGAGTTGTGAAGAAAAGCGTCAGAAGCTGGATGACGAGACGGAGGCTTCTGCTAAAGTTGAGGCTGCTTTATTGAACTTGAAGGACTTTGGAGGGTTCCAATTCAAGGCTGTTCTGAGTAACAACGTGGAGCAGAAACGAGTGGCTGTTGAAGGGACGTACAACGGTGACCGGGCAGTGGTCATCCTCGACAAGAAAACATTCTCTGAAGAAGGGTTGAAAGACAAATTGTTTTCAGATAAGAGCAAACTACAACGCCATTTTCAGAACGACGCTTACGGGAGCTACGATTGCTTCCCAATTGATGAGTTTGCAGGTATCATTGTCAAAGTAATTCACATTTCTACGGTTTCTAATTTTTTTTTTATTTCAGCTATTAATACTACAGTTATATCTCCTGCCACTCAGAAACACGTTGATAAATACACATTCCAGCCATTGTATATTGTGGAAGAGACAAAGGAAATCTACGAGAAGGTGGTTACTCCACACTTGGAGAAGTCAGCATTCAGTCTTAACGTAAGTAACATTCATAACCCTAAATATAATGGACTCAACTCGTGGTATTATTTTATTTTGAGTATTGTTTTACAGTGGGTCTACAACGTCTTGGACCATAAGAAGGAGGCGGAGCGAATTGTTTTCGAAGATACTCATCCCAAAACTGGATTTATTCTTGCCCCAGATTTGAAGTGGAAGGGAGTGTCCCTTGAAGACATGTACTTGACTGCCATTGTTCATGCAAGGGACATCAAGTCTCTTCGCGATCTCAGACAGGAGCATTTGCCATTGCTGCAAAACATTCTCATCAATGGCACGGTAAGCTGAATTTGGTTTATCGCCAATACAATACCTACCTTAGTTAGTTTTGATTCGATTCTTTATTTTTTCAGAAAGCTATTGTTGACAAGTATGGCGTGAAGAAGAGCAAGCTTCGGGTTTACATCCATTATCACCCATCATACTACCATCTTCACGTTCACTTCAACACAATCGAGAATCAGGCAGGAGGTATTCCATTCCATTCGACAATTTAGTTGAGTACACTAATTAACTTTTACAATATTATTCTTTTGTAGGCATTTTCACCGAGAAAGCTCATCTGCTTACTACCGTCATTAACAACATCAAATCCAACGGTGACTACTACAAGGAAGCAACTTTGGTGTTTGTTGTGAAGGAAATCGACGAGTTGTACAAGAGCCTCGTCGAATATGGATACGAATTCTGATCAAACTACTTTCCCAGAACAAGCTTAAGTGGTTCGAATCTTTTTGCTTTATTTCTTCACTAATATTTGTCAGGAAGGATATGTTTTGCAAGTTTAAGAAGACAGGATTAAAAACTTTGACTTTCCTTCCCTTTGGGTAATGTCATTCAAGTATAAAAATCATTTTTAAAATATCAGAATTCTTGACGTCAGGTGTCAAACTCTCCATCGCTTCCATCCCATTTCCAGTTATCTTTACCAAATGTCTCCT
Source organism: Pseudachorutes palmiensis (assembly GCA_009869845.1). Classification (NCBI taxonomy): domain Eukaryota; kingdom Metazoa; phylum Arthropoda; class Collembola; order Poduromorpha; family Neanuridae; genus Pseudachorutes; species Pseudachorutes palmiensis. The sequence goes on along the minus strand of VNWY01001378.1, from coordinate 12,608 downwards.
TCAGATGCCAATCATCAGACTAAGTTTTTAATAAAATCAAGAAATTAACTCGGTGGACCCCAGAGGAGAGCGCAGCGTGTGCCTCGAAATATTTTGTTAGCAGGCTTTCGATTTTCTCGATTTAGTAATGAAGCAATTGTTCTTAATAGCCAATTTCCATTGGAACTAAGAACAGTCACTGTCTTCCGTTCCCGTGTAAAGTAGACTTTCTGCAGTCCCGAAGTAATCGAGTCTACTTCGTAATGAAAGAAGGCCTTGCAGTTCCAGCCTTATTATTACTGGTTGTTATTCTACAGGGTTACGCTCCAGCAGGAATGCAATAATGACAACCGGAATGGCGAAATATGTCGTAATAGTTAAAGGAAACGGCGTGACTGTGAGGCAATACGGTTACCACTGTAATACAAATTGCAAGGAAGTACCACAAAATCCAAAGGACATATAACAATCGAAACCGGGACAGAGAGGACATATAAATTCGAAATGGACGTAGTTGAATTTATTGAAATGCATAAAGATTTGTTCAGGATTTATTCAAGAATTTCAGAGTTCAATAATATTAATTACTAGTGCCAAGTTATTCCAGAAATCTATAAACAAAAACACCAAAAACCCTTTTATAGCAGCTTGGCTGTCGTCATTTCCGATTGATTATAACAATGAAGCAATTTTAAGTTGTGACTGTATGATTAGGAATGAGAGCTTGCAATACGTGCTTCAAAATCCAGACGATTGACACAAATGCCTTTAAGACTTAAGATTCGGTTTCATCTCCACAGAGCCTTTCGCCATCATTATCGGAATTTTCCATTGCAAAATGGAGACTGCCTTCCCTTGCTGGAGAGTGCAAGTACATGAGAGCAATGACATAAATATTCCAGAAACCATAGACTCCAGAGTAGAACTCTCCTAATTCCAAGTACCCTCCATCGCTACCATCCCATTTCCAGTTGTCTTGCGTAACTCGCCTCACAATGAATTCTGCAAGAGTGATCCAGGCTCCAAGCCAAGTCACCACCATTAAACCAGTGTACCGGTTAATTGCTTGCGTCCATGGCCACTGAGCTACGTTTGGTGCGGAGTTGAATGAAATTTCAATGAGACCATTGAACATAGAGCAACACTGATATCGTTCTCCGGGCTCTGCTGTGTCCTGTTCGGATTTGGGTATTGGGCGAGGTCGACGCCAATCTCCTGCGCGATATTTCAAAACCTTCCACATTTTCCAGGTAAGGATGAAGCAATATATGAATCCGCCAATTGAAGCCAGAATCACATAAGCCAGTTCCAATTTGATTGCCAATGGCGTTGACCACAATGTCGAAAACGGGCTCTGAAGATGAAATCCGTGTTCCACTATATCTGGGATAAAGACTGCCAAGCTTCCAATTGAAATAAAGGTCACGGATTTCCAGTAACTACAAATTGAGGCTTCCTTTCCGGGAGCCTAAAACAAAACGAGTTAGAATCAAAGACTTAACTATTCCCTGTAATAAAACTTACCCTCAATTGTTCTCCAGTGAAAATGATCCAAAACACCATAAGAGCAAAGTAAACGAAATCCTTTCGAAGTTGGTCTACCAATGGCATCCATGGCATGTCCAAAAGTAGTGTGAACCATTCCAGTGGCACTGAAACAAATATACCATTCATTAGGTTGGATTTTTGCTAATGAATCTTAGATGTGTCACTTTACAGCTGTATATATGAAGCGTCACGGCCAAGGTCAACAGCATCTTATCCATCAAAGTGAATTTGTCCAGTTGTTTGCAGTACCAAGTAATAGCAACAAGGAGGATCACACAAAACGCAGTCTTGAGTGACCACCAAAATTTGCTGAATTCCCTGCTTTGACTGGTCGTCCTTATGTCCAAGTTTCTGAAGATGTCCAGTTTCTAAAACAATTTTAAATGAGTGGATTTCAGTACAATTAGGCTAAGAGTCGGATATGTTACCTGATGCTCTTCCGTCGTACTGATTTTGATATTCAGCAGAATCTCGTCGTAAGGCGGAATCTCCAAGTTGAAGAGCTCCATGGGTCCACAACTATAGCTGAAGTGATCCTTGTTGTAGTGATCATAGTGGACTCTGCAATCCAGATTTGTTGTCATATTTTTCTTGTCCAAAAGCCTCCAGTAGGATACGTTGTCTCCATTGCTCCATCGGTCTTCAGGATCGAGGTAGCCTAACTTGTACTCAAAATTGTATCGAGCTGAAAGCAAAAAATGTTTTTAAATTCGTTTCAAGAAAATGGCGTCGCCTCTTAAACCTGACATCTTACTGTTTAAGTTTTTCGATTTTTGCGAGGAGTAGAGGCCTACTATTCTTGCATTGTAGTTTATCTGCCATTGTGAGAGCCATTCCAACTTGTACGAAAAAATTAGGTTGGTTGCATTGGCAAAAGGCGTCCGATCCCGATTATCACGATCACGATTCCAATAGTTGTAGCTTCGATCCACAGGTTCTTGACAACTGGTTGAAATTACCCATTCTGTCTCATTCAACTTGGCTTCATCACAGACGGTTTTGGTCAGGGACCAATTAGTCCTTCGGGGATATGGACCTAAATTGATGATTTTTACAATTAAGATTCAATCGGAGACAAAGAGTACTTGGTTCTTACCTATCAATCCGAGCAGGAAAAAAGAAACAAATGCAACTGTAACGACACTTCCGGCTACAAATATTTTACGTCCGCTTGCGCTTTCAAGCACGGTCCCAGGCATCTTGTTTAACCTTCAAATACTGCAATACGTAGTGTAATGCCTTTCGTTTCGAAACTGTTTCACGAAATATTTGCGATGTAAAAAGAAAACTGGTGATGACGTTAGTTCCAAGAATTATTCATGTCAGCTTTTCCTTTATACAAACGTCATGCTCGTTTGCCCATCCGCCTGATTAGACCTCAACCATACGTCATTTAGTATTCACACTAAGGTTTTAGGAAAATAGATCTCATCGGTCACGGTTTTTGATCATTTTGATGTAGATGAAATGATGTTTCATACAAGAACAAAGATGTCAGAGGATTTTTCGTTTTTTAGCCCCTCCCCCATCTTCCAGTAACGTTTTTCTGCCGAAGCTCTTCCCTCCGTTGGTACTTCTGTTTTGTTTTTACTTGGAGGCGTGCGACATTGAGCAACTAAGTCACTATACTCATTCTCAGAAGATTGTTGCAGGATAAAATACAGCAGATAAAACCACATTTAGCTTGGATTCAGCAAATTGAGCATGATGTACGATCATGAGTACAATGAATCTTAATAACACTTAAAATTATTACTTTACGTAACGCTACTTGGCTAACACAAGTGTAGAGGCCGAGCATTCGAGGGGAGTTTGCTATTTTTCGTGAGTCATAAACGTAAACAAAGACTATATGGATAAAAGGAGAACTTGTTATGGTATGGTAGGGAGCAGGAAGAAGAACCCCACATTTAGCTTTATCCTTTTTATTTGCACAGAGCTAGCTCACGATCATCATATTATGCCATTTTACTAAGCTCCGGGAAGATCCAGAATTTGTAGAAAAGTGAAACTGGAGTCAAGCTTTTACATCCTCTTTATTTATTCAATTTGTCTTTAGGACTGTGGTTGACACACTCTTCCTCTTCATTTCCAAATTGATTTACAATTTTAGACTAAACTGTTCCAGAGGGAGATGAAATGCCTTCACTTGAATATATGCCAGAGCAAATTACAGTTACCAAAAAGATACAAAAGGAAATTCTTAACGTGAAATCAAATAAATGTGAATTATGTAAAAATGTGAGAATATGACCTATTTTTGCCCTTATTTTTAGCAACTTTTTTCAAGTCTCTGCGATTTCCGGTTACAGCGAAATAATTTTTGCAAGTTTTACTCACAAAAGACAAAGGATGGTCGCCACAAATTAATTTGAATTTCGCGCGGACCTCCACCAAACGCAGTTTGTAATTTTCTTCATCTTAAATGAGGAATATTGGAAGCAATTAGACGCAGTTCTTAATTGTTAACCTATAAGGGCCATCTATCTTCAGACTTGACCTGAGATGGAACCCCGAGAACCTTATTGTAGATAAAATAGAAAAAATTGATCCGAAGTGTTAACACACGGACAGACTCTTCTGATTTTAGCATTCGCTAATATACTGTTACAAGTCTTTCCATGGCATTCCATAGTCTCTGTCATCCTGAATTTCCTTAGGTATCGAATTCCAGGGACGGTGTTTTTGACATAGCCAGTTGTGAAGCAAAGCGTCAGCGGCTGCAAAAAGAGACGAAGGCTCGGCTGGCGGTAAAGTTGAGTCTCTTGCCTTGTAGGACTTCGAAGGTTTCCAATTCAACAGTCCATGCCGCGACTACGGAGTTTCGTCCGTAGTATACGGATAGTTCCGTAACCCATGAAAGCTACGGAGTTCCGCATCCCTTCGCACAGTGTGCAAGACCCAAGTTATTGCCAACAAAAGAGAGTTTAAGAATAAAAATAATAATATCAGTTTTGTAATTAAGAAAATGACTTTTTCATTGACACAATGGATTTAATTCATCAAATCAAAATTGGTTAGTTTTAGTTTAATGAATCAAAGAGGAGTTTTTGTCAGAAAAAATTAACTGTAGTGATGCATCATGATTTTGATGAATTAATCCATTTTGTGAATGTAATTAGTTATTTTCTTAATTTACAAAACTGGTATCATTTTTATTCTTAAGCTCTCTGAATTTTGGTTGGCAATAACTTGGGTTTTACACACTGTGCGAAGGGATACGGAACTTTGTAGTCGCGGCATGGACTGTTCAAGGCAACGTGGAGCAGAAAGGAGTGGGGAGTGGCTGTTGAAGGGGCGTACGACGGTGACCTGACCGGGCAGTTGTGCTCCTGGACAACAAAACATTCTCTGAGGAACGGTTGCAAGACAAATAATTGTACTACAACGTCATTTTCAGAACGACGCTTACGGGAGCTACGATTGCTTCCCAATTGATGAGCTTGCAGGTATCATTGTCAATGTAATTCACATTTCTACGGTTTCTAATTTTTTATTTATTTATTTCAGCTATTAATACTACAGTTATAACTCCTGCCACTCAGAAGCACGTTGATTATACATTCCATTGTATTTTGTGGAAGAGACAAAACAAAGGAAATCTACGATCGAAGGTTACTCTCCACACTTGGAGAAATCAGCATTCAGTCTTAACGTAAGTAGTAGCGCATAAACATACCCTCTCTAACTAAGGTGTATATAATCGAGATAGTATTTTATTATTGGTTTAACCAACAGTATCTATGCAACGTCTTGGATCATAAGAAGGAAGCGGATCGAATCATTTTCGGGTGATCCCCAAACTGGATTTATTCTTGTCCAAGATTTGAAGTGGAAGGGAGTTTCACCTAGGAGGATTTGCACTTGAATTCCATTGTGGATACAAGGTACGGGGTGAAAAAGAGCAGGCTTCGGGACTACATCCATTAACTTACCATCTTCACGTTCACTTCAATAACTTATATCGAAAACTAGCCACACAAGGTTAGATTGTTCACATCAATTATGCACAAACACGACTTTGAATCGTAATTACCTCTTGAAATGTTATTCTACAGGAATATCTAACGGAAGAAGCTTCTGCTGAGAACAACATCAAATCATACGGTGAATACAAGGAGGCAACTTTGGCGTCGTGAAGGAAATTGAGACATTGTAAAAGAGACTAGTCGAATATGGATACGTCTGACGTTATATTCCCAACTGCGTTCGCGGAGTACCTTCCCAGGCTTAGTGTTTTAAATTTTTATTTCACCTCCACCGATTTTAGCCAGGAAGGGTCTATTTTGAATGCTCAGGAAGACGCGATAACGTGTACCTTATCTGACCTTAGGTACAAGTTCAAGGAGATTACTTTCAGTACAAACCAACTTTCAGTTACGCGTCCCTCTGACTTGTTTCCAAACACTTTCCACTGCCGCCTGGTTGTAAACCCAATCCAACTTAATTCAGGATCAGCTAATGCGGAACTTCTAAAGGACCCTTTCCAGACCCACGAGGACACTCTAAAGTTGCTGTTCCAGCACTCCCAGAACCCAATCTCAGTTGAGGAAAAAGAAGTTTATACATTGTACTGCCGTAGCTGTAATTATCAACTAGGACAGATGTTCTTCAAGAAAGTTCGCCAACTCCCTAGTCACAACTGGGAAGAACGGGCAAACGATATGTGGTTCTGCCATCCACCAACACCCGCAGATCATCACCCTTCCAAGGAAGTAGCTAATGCAGTTTCCAGTGTCGAACGTATCACCAAGTCCATTAACAAAATCTGTCTGAGCCCTGGACATAAAGCCAATCTTTACCAACTTGTCACAAATCCTGACTCGGAAATGTGCCTTTACGGTCCGACCTACTGGATCATCAACTTCAAAAACCTCGATATTGCTGGCAGTCAATCCGGAACAACCTGTGGCTTATGCGATGAAGTAATCGGATCCTTCTTGTCTGTAAATTCCATTCAAGTCTGGAGTTGTGCTGTTGGTTGGAAGAAATCAGTTCCTTCTGAAGACCCTCAGAAGAATGTTGTCCGGGAAGCATCAGTTCCTTCTTTTGAAGACCCTAAGACGAATCTTGTCCTGGAAGACTCGGCTCTCGCAAACTTCAAACGAATCATTTTCTCTCTGCTTCGGGAAGCAGAAAAATGTATTACAAAAATACTACTCCAATCGTACAATGAGAAAATGGCTTTGTTTTTATGGAGTTGGGATCCAAATATCCTCACTTTTACACCATCATCTCCAGCCTGTGCTGAAGAAGTCTTGACCTTGACGAAAAACAGAGCCGTTAAATTCATGTTCAAAGCTTTCTATGGAGGAGAAAATGATCTAGAGGTGGACGTTAGCATGAAAGTTCCACGGAAAGTGTTGGAGGCTGGGTTGTCGGCTCTCATTCAAGTCCCATTACATGTCCCATTGGATTCTCAAACTCTTCTTACATGCGCGTATTTGCTATACTGAGGTTTCTTATTCTCGATAAATCACTCTAACCTTTTGTAAAGATAAACTATTGTTCATTATTTTTCTTGGAAAATAAAAGGTTTGAGAAATTGAACAAATGCAAGTGAAACGAATAAAATAAAACTATAAGTTTAGACTTCGTGATTTAGAGCTTTGTCATAGAATCCGTTGAAGTTCATCCTGAAATATAAGAAAAGGTTTTAGGAATGTATAAAAAAAGTCAATTTTTAGGGAATTTACCGGTGAATGATGTTGACGACTTTGGAAGATTGATGAGAACCTTGGACAATGTTGGAAACATCACGTATGAATTGGACAAGATTGTCGGTAAATTGTTTATCAAACTGGGCAATAATCTTTTGGAAGGGACAGTTTTCTGCAATTTTCTTGGAGAACTGGAGACAGCAGGAGAGGAGACTTGTGATTTTGTCCAGGAGATCTGGCGTTGTGAGCATGGAGTCGTGGACAATGGAGCTCACAAGGTTTGCATGAGCTTCCATCACTTCATCAATGTTCTGCACTTTGCTCATTGTCTGGAGGAAAATGTGCCACGCTGGTTCAATCACCTGAAATTCAATAATTAAAAATTGTTCACGTCTTACTCAAGTTCAAGAAATCAAGCTGTGCTCAACATACTTCAAATGCCATGTAGTAGAGTAGATTTTGAACAAAATTCAGCATTTTTTGTCTTAGTGCGAATGCTGCTTTGCGTTCTGCGTATGTTTGTGCTTGATTCCCTTTGTAGTTTTTCCCATCGATCCAGGCGTCACAGAGCCGTCGCTCAACATGTTTGCAAAGGAATAAATGACGGAAGATGAGCTGATAGTTTGTGATGGCTCTGTAGTTGAGGACAAGGGATACAGGCCACTGTACTTCAAACTTCAGAGAGAATGCTTCCACGCCAGTGATGTCAAATGAAGAGAAAACAAAAGAATCATTTTCGTGGGGTGTGCCGATGGTGATGGTGTTCAGGAGCATGTCTCGAATCCCAGTTGGAAAGAGCTCGACCTTGACACAATCTTTGTATGGGTCTGTATGACTTGAACAGGTTCGGAGAGCCAATTCCAAGAGAGAAGTTAGACGTGTCTCATTCAGAGAGTCAATCCGCTTGCTCAATTCGTCATCCGTCAAGTCCAAGAACTGAACGATGAAGTCGCCCTTGGAAGGAATATTCTAACTGTTAATAAACGCTTTGGATTACAGACTTGGGATATTAAGCTAACCTGATCCATCAGAAAGTAATGCTTCAGGGATTCAATACGCTTCATTAAACCGTAGTCATTCAGAAGCAAGTCCAGGAGAGTTTTACTTGCGAAAGAATACGCATTTTGGATAACATCAACGTAGAAGTATTCGTGCGGACTGTAATCGATTTTCTCACCCTGCAAAAAAAAGATTTTTCGTAATTCAGAATGCATCTTAACCATCCTGTGCAATTTTCAGAGAGTAACCACAAAAACTTACCATGTGCAACCCGATTTCTTGCCCTCCGTGCCGTATGACGTTGAGATACTTGCCTGCTTTGAGAATTTTGTTTGCCATTTTCCTGAGAAAAGAAGGACACTTTTGAATATCTAAATTGTAGCGTCTTTCCCAGTAATAATCTGTAAGATTTCCAGGTCTACTGCCATCTTCGGAAGCCGTTTCCGAAATGAAAAATTCGTCAAAGGGATCATGGATCATTCCCTATTTGAATGAATTCAAGCAATTTATTCGGCTGCTTATAAGAAAAATGATGATTCGAAAAGTTCTTGCCTTATGAATCCAGCCCTCCAGAATTCGGAAGTAAGGTTTACTAGCGGTTTCAGCCAAGACAAAGCAAATCTTCTTGCCATGCTGATCTCCAGTCATTGTTATAGTCTTTTCGTGTAAAATTGACAACACTTGTCCCCCACGAGCTGGAAGTCCGTTATGGGCAGTTTTATCTTCTATCAAAGTGGCAATATTGCTCATGATACAGAGTTGTGGAACTGACTGATGTAGACAAAACCAAAGGCTCTGAAGACTCAATTGTCCCTGGAAAAGAAAAACAAAATGCAATCGAATCCGTTTTACCTGCCGTGCTTGGTGTGGACAAATAGTTCACGATTAGTTACCTTGTTCAGAACGGTTTCAAGTTGCGCAACAACAGTTTGATACTCTCGAAGTAGAGCCCTCATCGAAGCTCCCAGTGCCTGGTTCACCTTTCCGTACTCAAAGTTGCACGCATTCTCAATGTACTTCTGTATTGTAAAAGTGTACGATGCTGCTTGCGCAATTTGCATAGCCTGGTCCTTCAGAGATGGATCCACTCTTTCGTCAATCTAGAAACAGCACAAACTCGCTAGTAAATGAAATCCTTCAACTAAATCCTGTCATCCACAGTGTACTTACAACAAATCCGATTTTATTTGTTGAAATAGGATGAGTAGACACAAGGGAGGACTCTACACCGACGAGGAGATAAAGCAAATCCTTTGTGAGTGCCTTTTCCTGTTCTGACACCAACATTATATCCAATTCTGGAACGTGTAATCCCTCAGGGCGGACTTGGTTTGATAGAAAGGTTTGCGAAGAGTATGCCCGGCTGGAGTCATACATGGGGTTATACTTTGCGCGTAAGGACTTGGAGATGATGTCTTCCAATCTAGAGGATGTAAGCGAATCCTTGCCACCATCCATTATGATTTATGACGCCTTTGAAGTTTGAACTGGAGATTCTGAAAATAGCAATCAAATTAAGCTTCGTTTTCATCGACTTAAAAAGTATTATGGTATTTTCCTTACCACTGATTAACAGCATACACACCGGATAACCCAACCGTAAAAACCAGTGACCTCGACGAAAAAGTTGAGTGTGTACTTGCCTATACGACAAAGGATTAATTAATTAATTGCCGACTTCAATTAATAAATAACAATTTGTTTCTTTTCTGTCTCTGATTTGTCAGTTTTTCCCTCCTGTCTAAACGGCAGTGTTTGTGGGTTACTCCAATTGACGCCTCACTTTCCTTTCACGGTTTCTTAAAAATCGAGTCTTTTTGAAACTTTTTTGAAGTAGAAATTTTTGTACAAGTTTATTAACACTTATTAATAATGACAAGAGGCTTGAAAACTAATATCGGAGCTAATTACTCTCCGCCGTGTAAATTTTTCTTGATTCCAAGTAAAAATTCTAAATCCCTCGGCACTCGGAAGTTCTGGTCAAACAGAAGCATTTGACGTCCTGTTGCGTCTTCGTATACTTGCTCATTCCAAAACAAAGCATTTTTCTGGGTCAAATGCTTAATTGTTCCAGCTACAAATTCCCGACGTGTAGTTTTGGACGGGATAATGTGACCATGGAAGATCGCATAACTATGACCCTGAGGAAAAACAAAAGTCCAGGTTAATCCTCCATTAAATTGAATTGTGCTTGGCTATTCTTTATACCGTGGCACTAGTGTAAATTCGTATTGGTATTCTTCTCTGCAGACGCAAAAGAGTTATTCCTAATGCCCCCACTGCTACGAAGAGGGCACCAACATTTTGCCAAGTTAATTCGGATAATTCGCTTGGATTCGGTTTGATTCTCTTCGGTTCAGGCGGTGGACTTGGCTGTTTGTCCGGCGATGGACTTGGCTGTTTGTCCAACGATGGAGTTGGCTGTTTGTCCGGTGGACGGGTGAAAATGAGTTCTACCAGCTCTTCCGGTGTCTCTGGGTCTGGTATTAATAACCCCACAAAGATGATAAAAGTACTGACGATGGCAAAGAGATTCAGTACTTGAATGCCAACGATATATGAGCCAAAACCGATTCTGTAGATTAGTTCGTAGTTAGGCGGTAGGCCGTCCTGTGGCCTACCACGAAACGGTGGCTCCATGCTATGCAATCCTCGCTTGAATCCATTTTCCATCAACTTCCCTGGTCTGAAACATGGGGAAAATAAATGTTATCAACTTGGTTTTGGTTGCATTAAAAGTTAATGTAAAAGCATAACTAACGTATACTAAGGAACTTACTTAGCCTTTTGCTCGTACTCCTTGATCTTCTGAATGAAGAAGAACTTGTGGCCAGAGTCCGTGGCCTGACCCTTTTGAGCTAAAATTGCAGATAATGCAATATTCCGTCGGCAAAGACTAGAGGTCAATGACCCCTTGATTCTTGAGATTACATTCATTTCTAACAAAACGACCGATTTCACAATTAAACCAAGCTGGAAAACCGTTTTATAAATTAGCAAACCTTACTACTTAAGTTGTAAAGTTGAATAATTAATAATTATTAAACGTTGTGCTTCGGCGGATTAAAATCCAGTGTTTCGCCGTCCCTCTCTCTTTTTCAAAATCACCTGTTCATGAGGGCAAAACTCCGTCAAAACAGCAGCACAGAACTTACAAGAACTGAATTTTATGAAAGTTTAAGAAATAAAAGTTCGTTGTAAACTCTGAAGTTTGATAAGTCGTGCATGCCAATTGTCAATTAAATAAAATTCATTCATTCAGAGATAAAACTTCGTGAAACGTTTTCAACGTCACGGTTTTCAATCTCAGAATCATTAAACAGAAATATTGCATTTGGAGGAGGTCTATGTCTAATATCGACTAAACCGTGGCAACATGGGTTTAATAATAAAGTAGTGGAGACCTGTAGATAACAGAAATATTCCTGAGACAGAAATATATTCCTGAGACAGAAATATATTCCTGCAAATATATTTAATTCCTGAGTCAGGAATCAGGATTTTAATTCCTGACGCGAAGTTTTGAGTGGCGCCGATACTCCCCCATACCAGTTTATGAAATTACTTCTGGACAAAACTCATTGGGACGTACCCATTGGTAATTAAAACAATAATTACTTACTAATCAAATCTACTTTATGTACTTTTATTAAAGGTAAAAGAGTCTGGATCATCGTTCTAGCCCTCCCCATTGCCTTCATCTGCTCCCTTACGAATAATAAATGTGACACGTTATTTGCTTAAAATACAGAGGAATTCTAAGCTCGGCCCGGTATAAAATTCCGCACTTTTCCTCTAATGTAAAGTGCATGGGAAAATCTCGCAAATGGTACATGCAAACAGAATGTATAAAATTCCGCAATTGAGGAAATCCGGCAAATTTTGAGGAAATCGAAAGATGATTGAGGATATTGATCGATATTTGAGGAAATCGATAGATCGTTGGAAAAATTTGACGATCGATGGAAATATGGGACGATAATTGAAGAAATTGATCGATTATTGAGGAAATCGATAAATTGTTGGAAAAATTGGACGATCTTTCAAAAAATTGGAGGATTAATGCGGGAATTAACAGGTATTTGAAGAAATCGACCAATGATGAAGGGCAGATAGGGCCTTGGAGCAATGAAAAACCATTGGTATAATTTTTTGTTCACCCCCTGGCCCCTGCCTCTCTGTTGCTAATGGGGAGGGGCTCCAAATCAACTTCTGGAGCCAAAATGTCCACGGCCTTGGAAATTTTGGATCCAAATCAATTTCTGGATCCGGAAATAAATTAGGAAATTTAATTATTTACAAAAAAAAAGAAAGCAAAATTGACAATGTCAAAAGTCGTCCAAAAGATGTTCCTCTGACCTGCTGTTCCTGTTTGTGGGATTGCGTGTCAATGTCAAGGCCATGTGATGACTCAGATCAAAT
>VNWY01001377.1:0-16041 GCA_009869845.1 Pseudachorutes palmiensis | reverse complement strand
CGAGTCTATCTGAACTCCTGAATGCAAAATTAACTGAGGATGAGAAGCTGAGTGGTTGGTTGGCTGGTAGGGAAGGGAGTCCAGACGGTCTTTCTTTCGACCCAACTCTCCTCCCAGAAACTGTTCCTAGCTTTCCAGACACATACGACAGTTATGACCAAGTCACTTCTGTTCTGGACAACCCCAAGGACGCCCTCTTTGACGTCGACAGACAGGTCAAGAGTACTCCCAACCAAGACAAGGAAGTGGTTATGCAGCTGGCCAACGAGGCAGAGCACTTGGCCACGGAGGACAGGCGGAATGGTGACGATGATTGTGGCTTGGATTCTCCTCCTGTCCAGCCCAACACCCAAAATGAAGGAGAAGCGAAAGGAGGTTCGAGGAAGCGGACGGTCCACTTCATTTACTCGAATCCTGATGAAGTTGAGTATTCGCAGCCTACTGTTGAAGGTATGGATGACTCCAACATCCGGATCGTTTACGTGGCTGCAGCTGCGCAGGCAGAAGAGAGTGATGAGGAAACGGGTAGCCCACGGAAGGTGCGTCTTCTGTATGCAGAAGCCCTTGGCTACGGGGGGAATGGGACAGACCCCCCTCAGTTCGTCTACACTGCAACCACACCGAACCAGCACATCATGTCAGAAGACCAGAGCATCTACGCCATACAGCCTCGCTACATTGATCCCCCGCCAGAGTGGGACTACAAGCCGCCCAGAGTCCAGGCCATGTTTTCCTGCCAGCCACCAACGAACGCCGCCCATCTGCCGATGCAAGTGGTGACGCATGCGTCAGGAAGTGCATTTGCTCAGAGCTACGCAGACTACCCTGAGAATCTTGAGATCATGGGAGGGGCTGGTGACATTCCACATCTCATCCACCCAGACCACCTGGAGGAAAGGGGGCAGATTTGTTCAGTCTTTGCGAGACATGGGTTCTACGGCCTGGCTGGGAGAGAGGGGAGGGGCATGGACACGGGGGGAGGGATCGATCTCCTCGCAGCTGTCTGTCTCCAGAGGGAAAGGGAGCCAATGGAAGTGAACCAGGTATAGCGTCATACCCATATCCATAGTAAAATCCATTTCTCACTTCATCCATCTTTGTCTTTCAGGCTGCCATTGAGGCTGCAAAGGCTGTTGCCGCAGGTGAGAGAGCAGACAGTATTAAAACAATTATCAAAATGTTGAATGTAAACTATAGGAATGAGTGACCCATTTATATACACAAAGAAAGGAATTATAACATTCAATTTTAATCAGATTTCCTTGTTCCTGTCCTCTTTTTTATTTATTAATGTTATTATTCTAAATGTTTTTTGTTTCCTTTGCAGTTGGAGAAGCAGCCCGTGTGCAGAGAGAACGAGAGCGTTTTAAGTTTAAGAATGAACGAATTGATGATCGTGCTGAGTCTAGCGGAGGTGGTAAGCACTACCTGGGACCTCGAAAGCACTACCTGCAGAAGCAGCAGTGAGCTAACTAGGCATACGTTTTAAATTTTAGACTATTTTAATTGTAACAAACTCGGATAGAATTTAATTAATTAATCTATTAGACTGAATATCCATTTTTATATTAAGAAACATCAACTACATCAACTGCAGTAACTTCTCTCTTTATTCAAGTGATGAGTGCCTCTGGGGAGTGAGTGCAGAAAGTGCAGCATCACTTTGACAATGGAGTGACAATGGAGTGACAATGGATGAGTGATTGGTGAGTGATTGTGTTGATTGTTGATGATTGGAGAGTCTTTCATAATTCCGTATGCTCTGGTGACTCACTCATGGACCTTGGCTAGCCCATTGGTTACGCCTGGTTGGGAATCTGATTGGACAAAGACTGTCCAATGACACTCCACTTCCACTCTTGGGTGAACAGGGAGCTCTACATTGCGCAAGAGCAAGGCTCACCACCTCCGTATGATGCAATCAACTCTCGTCTCCACTCCTCACCTTCACTCCAATTTATAGTCACTTGCATAATCCACATAAAATCACTTTCACCACTCTTTGCTGTTTCTGATTGATGACAAGTTCTTGATGGAATTCCAAGTTTTGTTGTTGGAAGGGAAAGTTGCTCCCCGAAGATCCAGGGAGGTGAGAGTGGCTGTGATTGGAGAGAGTGAGGATGTGAGTGAGTAAGAATAAACCAATCAAAAGAACATTCATCAAACACGACACACAAGACACGAAGGGAAAGTTACAATCAACAAAAGACATCATCAGATCATCATCATTTACCTCTTTTCCTCCTTTCATCTTTTACTCCTTTCCTCCTCTACTTATTCCTTCCAGTCGTACCCTTCAACTACCATTTCACTGGAGATTCAATTCAGCAACTGTTTTGTTAGAGAAAGTCCATTTGACTGTGGTTGATTGGTGTTGGCCAATGAGGGAGCAGGACGAATCGGATTGGTTCCTTCTTTCCTCACCACCCAGTCTTCTCTTTTGTTCTTTTGATTCCCCGTATCCTTGGCTCTTCATTGGCGACTGGCGACTGTCCCTCCTCTGCCAAGGTGTCTCCAATTGGTGACCACTTGGAGATTGTGAGGGGCTTCTGTCTGAGTGAGTATAAATGGGAGGGAGAGCAACAGGGAAGGAATCAGTAGACAAACAAGATACCAACGACATACCAACAAGACACAAACAACAGTAGACAGAGTGAAGAGTGAACCAGAGTGAAATGGCCAGGAGGATAATCAAGGTAGAGAGTGAACAAAGAAGACAGAGCAAGGAAGGTTATTGGGCTATTCTCTCTTTAGATGGCGTTGGTTTGGTGTCTGCTGGACTGCGCATCCACAGAACCACCAGCACAGAGAGGAGGAGGTTATGGAGCTCCACCTTCAGGCGGATACGGAGGAGGTAGTGGTGGTGGTGGTAGTGGAGGTCACGGCGGTGGGAAAGGTAGGTCACTCAATCTGCTTATTCAGCTGACCTGACCTCATGACTTACTTGAGTTACTTGACGACAAGACGAACCTTCTTAGGCCTCAACCTCAAGGGACTCTTTCGAGGAAAAGGGGGCGGTGGGGGTGGTGGAGGCGGTGGGAGTGGAGGACAAATGGGCTACATCGTCATTACTCCCGTCAAAGGTCACTTTTCCTCTTTTCCATTGGTTAACCTTTCCATTCTAAAGGACACTAATGTACAAAAAGTGTACCCTCAAGTCCACTCACTCCCTCTTACTCATTCAATGGGACTGACTGACTCGATTTTTGCAGGTGGAGGTGGAGGTGGAGGTTATTCGGGAGGAGGCTATTCTGGAGGTAATTACCACAACTAATTAATTCCACTGAATAGCATATCATTGTTTCTAGGTGGTGGGGGCGGTAATCGAACGGAGGCTTCAGATCAGGAGGAATCCTAACATTTTGTTTGCAACGTTTACAGGTGGATACTCAGGTGGAGGTCCATCTTCAGGCGGATACAGTGGTAAGTAATCCACAATTAAACAATTAACTTTTTCCATTTGAACATGTTCATTGGAATGTTCCAGGAGGAGGGGGAGGGGGTGGCGGAGGTGGTGGTGGTATGAAACATATGAAGCATATTGTTACTAATTATACCAGACACGTTAAATCATTTTCTTTCAGGGGGATACTCGGCTCCAGCTTCAGGCGGATACAGCGGTAAGCTCAAACAAAACCCTCCATTACAAAACTAATAAAATAAATAAAATTAACGAATTTCCAGGTGGTGGAGGAGGAAGCGGTAACGGAATTGACATTTAAAAGCGGGGCTAATGATTTCCTTACAGGTGGATACTCTGCTCCAGCTCAACCTTCCGGAGGATATAGTGGTGGTGGAGGAGGTGGAGGTAGTGACAAGAGCCACAAGTTAACAATTACTTTAACGCTTTGGTTTCAGGTGGATACTCTGCTCCAGCCCCGCCATCGGGAGGCTACAGTGGTAAGCTATTGCTATACAACCACTAATAAAATGATAAGGACAGAGTGACATTTCCAATGGGTTTTAGGAGGTGGTAAGGAAACTCAAGAGACAATTCCAAGTTTAATTGATAGCCTTTGACATTGACACTTGAGGCGGTGGTGGTGGTGGTGGTGGTGGTTATCAGTCGCCTTCCTTCTCTGCACCTCCTCCTTCAGGCTACAACGCACCACCAAGCGGAGGTCAGCAGTATGGAGGTCAGTCTCAGTCCCTTCAGCTTAACGATGATTATATATATATGTGTGTTATGAGTGTGTGTTTGTTCCAGCTCCTTCAGTGCCTAGTCCCAGCTACGGAGCCCCAAGTGCAGGCTATGGCGCACCTTCTGGCGGTGGGAGACCTCAACCTCAGTCCAGCTACGGCGCACGTAAGCTCTCATAACGAATCAAAACTGAATAGACAGCGCTAATGAAGCATCTTTCTGTCATCAGCAAAGTCACCAAGCAGCGGCGGTCAGCAATATGGAGGTTAGGAAAGTGAGCCTTTATCTTCCTCGCACTGTCGTTTCACTAGTTGCCTTTGCAGCTCCTTCTGCGCCTACTCCTAGCTACGGAGCTCCATCTGGTGAGTACATGATCCACTCCAGCCAACCAGGACCCAGCTCAGGATACAGTCAACAACCGTCGTCTGGCTACGCCGTCCAAGGACAGCAATTCACTTCACCCTGTAAGTAAACACGCAAGAGAGCCCTTATAAACTGTTGACCCTTTATTCTTTACACAGCCATTCCCAAGGCCCCTTCCAGTCAGACGCAATACAGAGGTGATTCATTGTTGCGTGCATCACTCTGAACTTAATTAATCAATCCAATCTCAATTACTTCCAGCTCCGTCGTCTCCATCATCGAGCTATGGATCTCCCTCTGCTCCATCACAAAGCTATGGATCTCCTTCTGCTCCATCACAAAGCTACGGATCGCCACCACAACAGAGTTATCCAGCACCTTCACAAAGCTACGGATCACCTCCTAAACAAAGCTATTCTGCACCTTCCCAAGGCTACGGGGCTCCCTCAGGGAGTGGCGACAAAGGCGGAAGTCAGCAATATGGAGGTATTTCATACTGTTAAATGGTGGTCTAGCTCCGGCTAATGACTGTATTTTGTAGCCCCGTCTGGACCACGGCCTCAACCCAGCTACGGAGCTCCCTCACCACCACAAGCCAGCTACGGGTCACCACCAAGTAGTCAAGGAGGCTACGCCAAGTAATGGAAATGGGCACGGTCACTCGTCTTCATCTTGTTCTCTTGTTTCTATTCCCCAAGCACTACTTTACAATTAAAGTTCCCTACTGAGTTATTCTATTTATAACTTTGTGCAACTCTCTTTTTGGCACAAAGGAAATAAATGGGAGAGATCGGATTAGAAGGTGATTAATTAATTGGCCAGATTTCTTTTCCTGAGGGATGAGAGGATGAAAGGACTGATGAATCATTACCACTTTATGAACCATGTCATATGTTCCCTCAAGTCCCCTCTCCCTTTCCTCCTCTTATGCAAATTGTATTGTAATTGACTTGACCTAGTTCCCCAGACAGAAGAAGAGTCTGGAGAGAGGGGGAAGAATGGCAAGTGCGGGAGGAAGCCATGGGGGGAGAAATACACCAGAACAACTTTTTTCACTCATTTTCATTCAAAATAAATCAAAATAAATCAAACACGCAACCTCACATCTGAATTCCAAAAAATAAAGTAAAAACAAATACAGTTAAAATAGTTAATAGACTACTGTTATTGAGCCACAGTCTTTAGTCTTCACACATAAAAACCATTGAGATAGGGAGGCAAAAAAGTAAACAGGGCCTCCGTATGAGTGTTTTTTTCTGTATGGGTCTGAAGGCTAATAAAGGCTGTTGCTCAATAACAGTAATCCCAAGATGCATAAAAATATAGTTGATTATTAATTTAATTAATTTAATCCAAATGACTACGAAATATTATTAAAAGTTTTATAGTTATTATGTTATTATTAATTAATTGGAATGTAGTTGATTTATTTAGTGTAGAAAGTTGTTTGTTTCGTTGTTTGTCTCCCCCCATGTAAGGAAGTAAATGAACTCCCACGCCAGGAGCCAGAAGAAACAGACAGTGCAGCCACCCATCTCAACATTTACTCAATTCGCGCCACACAACCTACACACGGGTAGTAGATAACTGCGCCACAATACACAAATACCAAATTCCCATCAAGATAATAATAATCCTAACGACCAGTCAACTGTACATTCCTGTCAGTTGAAAACTATTTCACCAGTCGTGTAGTTAATACAGTAACCGTTGGACATTGGCTCATAATATCGTTGGATACAAAAATAGCAATAAATAGGACTTGAGGAATAAGTATTATTAATTTCTGACCCATAAATATTAGTTATTAGACTGAATGAAGAGAAACTAGAGTTTTGTTTTACTTAATTATTTGTTTAATTAATAATTATTGATTATGATAATAAAGCTAAAGCTTAATTATTGTGGAAAGTCATATGTTGAAGGATTAGAATTATGCGTTAATGCTATATTGACTTTGACATAAATAGTTTTGAAAACGTGATTGATGATATAATTTGTTAATTGTGATGTAATGATTGATGTTTTCTTATGAATAAATTGTTTATGATTGAAAGTATTTTAATTAGTTGCGCAGACTTCTGTTTGTATTTCGGTTGTGTTTGGACTGCATGCGGATCCACAAGTCAAGAGAGGAGAAGGGAAGAGACCGAGAAAGAGCCCACGGAGCACCGTTCACTTTCATTCAGCCAACACAACTCTTCAACAGTTCCAGGATTCCAGACACTTGCCAAACAATAAACATCAGTGACTGACCTCACAAGACACGGCCATGGAAAAGAGAATCCAACTAGAAAAAAGGAACCGTCCACTCGATCAAGTAACCAACAATATATGATATACATATCACTAGATATCAGTACATATCCATAACAATCAACTAAAACTATATCATTCATTTACACTCACAGATTGACGAGTTGAATTTGGACAACTGCCGAAGCACAACCATCGAAGGGCTCACCGACGAATTCGTGAATCTCAAGACGCTGAGTCTCAACGGAGTCGGACTCACCAGTCTCAAGGGCTTCCCAGCTCTTCCAACTCTTAGAAAGGTGAGTGACACTGCCAATATACATCAACAACCAATTACCGCTCTCTCTCCTTCACAGTTGGAAATGAGTGACAATCGAATTTCCGGTGGGTTTCAAGTTCTCAAGCATTGTCCCAATCTATGCGTTCTCAATTTGAGCAACAACAAGATCAAAGACTTGGATACTCTCAAGGACTTGGTATGACAACAACCCACAATCAATCCTTACCAACTCATTCCTCCATTTCTCTTTCTTACAGACGGAAGTCACCAACTTGAAGAGTTTGGATTTGTACAGGAACGACGTCACTCAGCTGGATGATTATCGTAATAAAGTCTTTGAGCTCCTTCCTGGGCTCACCCACCTCGATGGCACTGACATTAACAACAAAGAGGCGGACGAGAGCGACCTGGACTTTGACATCGATGATACTCCAGTCAACGGGAATCACGACCAAGTGAAAGCCGGGAGTGGGAACGGAGTTACTCAGTCAGCTAAAGCAGGTAAGAGATGTTATAGATTATCCATTCTTATCCTTTAACCTTTATTACTGAAATGTAATACAGGTGACAAAGGGAAGTCCGATGATGTGGAGAGTGATGAAGACGATGATTCTGATGGGCCCGAGGAGGAGGAAGAGGAAGAAGGAGGTGACGCACCAACATATGTGGGACTAGAAGACATTTACAGAGACGACTTGGACGTAAGACTTTAGTTTAATTCTAATTCCTAACTAGGATTTTGGTCCTGATGTTGATATAAAACATAAAGCATAGATTTGTTTTGTTGCAGAAAGAGAGCGATGGTGGTGATTACGAGGAAGAGGATGACAGTGAGGACTATGATGAGGAAGAGGAGTATGACATCTCACAAGAGGGTAATTTACTCAACATTAGTGATTTATAAATGAGGTGATTGGATAAGATCTAATTTGTTTAGATGACGAGGGTAACGATGCTGATACTTCTTCGTTGGAGGTTGACTTGGAAGAGGCTGGTGATTCCAAGCGTGGAGTGAAGCGACAGCACGAGGACTCTGACGACTGAATGACCCAGCACAGCTCCCCTCCCTCCCCTCCCAACCCACCACCATTTTGTCTTTTTTGGAAGCTACTACTGAAATTATTACCAAAAGAAGAGTAATACTTCACAAAGTTAAGTCCACTATAAAGAGGCTCCTTCCCCATCCCTTTCCGTGCTAACTTTTGATGGGAAGTGGCCTCTTTTGGATTGGACATGTTTCCTTTTAGATTCCTTAATTCCTACGAGTAAGAGCCAGTGAACAAATGGGCCTTTGTCTAAATTTGGTTTCTTCATTTTGAATTGTTATATTTTACAAAGTTCTAATATGATAGTTTAGTGAGGGCCCTTCACTGAGGAGATGTCACATTTTTGCAATACTTTATACGTAATACAAACTGTAAGCTCCTCCTTCACTATCCACTCGGCTACACTCCCCAACCCTATTTTTATTAACAGTCCGTTAGCAACGGAACAGTAAAGTTATCCAGAACAAATGGAAAGTACTTATTACTCTCTCGTTCTTCCTAATTCAAACAATTTCAGTCACTCAGTCACTGGACTGAGGCTGGCGCTGGAGGACTTTCCAGTTGATGAGTGGCGGGTGTAGGATAAGTGATGAGCTCTTGTTGAGATCCACTTTGTTTTAATGTAATTCAACAATTCAGAACTCCCCAACATTACTCCCTTTATTTTTCTAAGCCCAAATACTCAATTTGATCAAAAATGATATTCAGTGGCTATTGGCTGTAAGTGTGGGTGATGCGTTTCTTGTCAAAAGGGAGAGGTCAGAGGTTAGGCTGTGGCCAGAGGTGACACGTGTGGTCCACACGTCCAGGAAGGGAAGGATGAGGAGAAGAACGAGTATTTCTTTCCAAGAGACAAAACAAAGAGGCTCCTTCCAATTAGGAACTCGACAAGGAGGAATTGGTGACCTGATGACCTTGGATACAACAGGTCCACTTTCATCAACCAACTAAACCAAATTGCAAACACCAACATTCAACTCCATGCACTCTGCAGAGACTGAAATCAGCCAATAGGAAGCCAGGGGATGAATGGCCAAACTCTGCAACTGCAACTCTCTTGTCCAGCAGAGAAAGCTAACAACAAGGTAGATGTAGGATGAGGGGATTGTTGTTGCTTATTTTTAGTTAATTTTTGGTTATTGAATCCCATAGTAAAAGGTTACATAGTTGTCTGGTAAGTTATAAGTTATGTCTGCTATTTGATTGTTGGTTGAATTATTTCCAGGTGTGTGTGGTTGTAGCCCGGTAGCTCCTGTATGCCTGTATGTCTGTGGGGGAAGACTCAAGGTCAGACTCAAGGTCAGCCTGTCCAAGTTCTCTTCATTATGTGTATGGAGTGAGTAGGATTAGCACAGGGAGCAACTACGAAGTGAGTAACTGGTAAGTGGGGTGTAGCTCGTAGTGTATCTCCTTCCTAGCATTATTAATCAAGTCCCTTAACTATCTCCTCTCCAGTGCAACACAGCAAACAGGAGAGATTACACTCGCCTGGAACAGCTCCAGAACAGAGGTCACAATCACCCACTCAAATACACTTCATGCGCAACCAAGACCAGACGAGGCACTAGTCACACAACAACTACAGACACCCAACATCAGTCAAGTTCCGGATACACATCAAACAACACCGGCAAGGAACACCGGAAACACACTGACCTTTGGCTGGAGTCAAGCATAGCATGGCAACGGCAACAAGTCCTGAAGTCTCTCCAGGACTTGTCTCTCCAGAAGACCCCATGATCAGATGGAGAAACTATCAACATCTCATTTGGTCACAACAGCAAATACATTTACAAATTCAACAGCAACAGTTACTCCACGAATCAAGTAAGCAAGACTCCAACAGTCTCTGCAGGGTCTCTAGTCCAGGGTCTCTAATCCAGGGTGTCTTTTAGTCCCTCTCTCTCTCTCTTCATCCCCATCCACCAAGTATACAAAACAACCTGCCTGGACTCCCTGTAGGAGTCAATGAGTAATTAACTCATTCACTCTGCTTTCTTTGCCCTCCGCACGTGCTATTGATTCACCTCCTGAATAAGTGATAGACTCTTCGTCTACTCAGCCAGAGTCACCTGACCCTTCCACTCTCTTCCATAAATCAAACAGACTTCACCAATTGGATTTCCATTCAAAGGAATTCATTCCAAGGGCTCCATGGCTGCATAAATCATGGACACCCCCTTCATTCTTGTGTGGAATTTCTCATTCTGCCCCAGTTGGACATTTGCACGTTCTTGGTCCTTATGTTATGAGTATGAATGACCTGGTGGATTCGGTTGTGGCAATATGTGGATGTTCTTGTGTAAGTGGATGGGAGGTGTGGAGTGGGGCCTGGGTCGTCATTCCAGCGTCAGTCGGAGTCTCCTCCAGAGTGACGGAGGAGAGACGTCACTGGGCTGCTGCTGGGAGGAGAACAAGCAAGGCTCCACGTGTGTCTTAATTGGAAGGAGGAGGTACTTCCAGTTCAGGTTTCAACTGGGATTCCCACAATCAATCAACACCTCAACAATCGACCAACAATGTATTCTTAGGGCTACAATCCAGCCGCATTCATCCCATCCTGAAGCTTGGATCCTCTTTGCTCTTCCTTATTGGTTGTGGTTCTGTCTGTCTGTGAGTGAAAGGAAATCAATGTCTCCCACTGATTGGCTGGATTCCCTGGAGAGTAATACAAACTTCCCTCTCCATGGCCCAACCGCATCCTCCGTCCCTCATGGAGTCCTTAATTAATTGGCGGCTGGCAATTAGACTCTGTTCCAAAACCACTTCCACCAACTCATGCTAAACTTTACTTTCAGACGCAGATGAGAAGAGCGATGATGTTCGCGTCCCTGCGCAGCCAAAGGCTGGAGAGGACTTGAGTGAGGAGGCTGGGAAAGAGTTGGGGGACCCTTGGGAACAACCAGAACCTCAAGCAGCATTCCTTGGACCAACGCTATGGGACAAGAGACTTCCTTACGATGGACACGACTTCAAGGTACTGTATCAACTCAATCATCCAATCAATCAACCAACCAATCATTTGACCTTTGTGTTCATTGCAGCTGGAGTACGTTGACCTGGAGGAGTTTTTGACTGAGAATGGGATTCCTGTGGAGGAGAAGGGGAAGCACGGGGGTGGGGTTGGAGGGCGAACTTCCCCCCTTCCTCCACCGCCTCCCTTCTACGGAACCCCCCGCCCTGGAGCCTACGTCCTCACCCACCTGGAAAGTACTCCCTCTGAATACGCCTCCTCATCTCCATCACCCTCACCCTCCAGCAGCTCCGTGAGTCAGGACATGAATGACTCAACCACCTCAAACACACCTTGTGAGTTAACCCAGGTAAAATGTAGAGGAATGGAATCAACATTTTGTTTTGTCCAGCAGATCCACCCTCCGTCCCTGGTCTCGAGTTTGACCCACGGGTGCGTCCCTTCTCCACAGATGAACTCAAACCCCAGCCCATGATCAAAAAGTCAAAGAAACAGGTGAGTCGCTTTAGACGAGGACAGGGAAAGTGGAAGAGTTGGAAGGGAAAGGTGGATGTTCGTTGTTCCTGGAATGGAATGTTGCCAGGAGACAGGGCACGTGCCTGTCCTAGCGTCTCTCGGCAACACAGGAAACAGAGAGATCCCACTTTCCTTCTCTCATTAAAAGTAAGGAAAGAAGAGAGTCTTAATTTGTTTGGTTGGTTGCAGTATGTTCCTGACGATGCGAAAGACGCCAAGTATTGGATGCGTCGCCGGAAGAACAACATGGCTGCCAAGAGGTCTCGAGATGCGCGTCGAGTGAAGGAGAACCAAATCGCAATGAGGGCCTGCTACCTAGAAAAGGAGAACCAGTTGATCAAGCAAGAACTGGAAAGAGTCCAGAAGGAAAACAATCTCCTCAAGGAACAGCTCGCAAGAATTAGCTACGCAGAGGGAAGCAGGCGCTAAGGATTGGATTGAAGTGGAGTGAACTCAAGTCCCTCGGTAGACCTGGAAGTGTGGTGCTCTACCCTCTATTTTTAAACTCCCTCTTTATTTACGAAAAGACTTTTTAGTTGTTATTTTTACAGAATCCTCATTTCGTTGTAGCCAATGATCGAATGGACCAACTCAATCCAAAACTGTCCAATACAAATGTAATCATCCGTCAATGGATTATATTCAATACATTCTCCCACAGAACGACTCCATTCATTCCATAAACTTATGAAAGAACACCGCAATCCCCTCCTCCCATCCCCACTCTCCAATTCATTTCAACTGAGCAGTTGATGGAAAATGGAGGGAATGTACCTTGTCACACAGTTCCAAGTCCCTTCGTCCCTTTCCCCTTTGGAGGTGACCCGGACCAAAGTTCCAGTCCAGGAATTCTTCAAACTAGAATCCTGAACCAGAATTAAAGTAGAATAGCAGAGAATCATATAAGAATCATCTACTTCCGGGGACTCATGTCATGTCACTTTTAGTGACACTGCTCAACTCCACTGCCAACTGACGACATTCCATCGCAACTTGCCTCACTCAAGCGAGGGCGCGCGGTTAGTTGTCATTTGAGATGAACAGGGAAACTAATCCCCTGAATGTCTCATTCGTTACAACCGCAGGCGATGAACTTTGTAAATGTTTATAAATGTTAATTAACATTTTAAACAATGGTTTGGATACAGAAGTTTTCATCAAAAATCTGAGCGATAATTCGTATTTGGGATCGGTCATTCAATGTCAGATAATCGCCGTATTGAGGGATATATGTTGCGATTTTATGCCGCTCAAAAAGGCGGGAATTCAAAAAGCCGCACCATGAAGAGGGATATCACAGTAAAAGTCTGAAAAAACGCTGTTGCCGGTAAGAAAACAGTGTTGCCAGCTTCTTTTTCCTGTGGTATTCTCTCTATAGCTTTTGACTGGTGTAACATTTTCAAAAAAATCGGACGGTGAAAATTAAGATATTTTTGTTCTTCATCGAATGGACAACCATTAGAAATCTGATCACGTTTTACACGTCCAAACTTCAAAAAACCGTGGAATCGCAATATTGAGGGATGTATCTCTCAATACGGCGATTATCTTACACTGTCATTAGAATGATTTGATGATCAATTAATGTAATGGAAATCTTGATTCTTGTGGAGGTTCTCATTTCCTTCCGTCCGTCTGCTAATCTTTGGATTGAGGTTCCCCTGAACGTCCACGTGGTCTCCCCTCTACTTTAAATTCATGTCCTCTTGTCCACTCTATTTCTAAATTAATTCTCATAATTTAACTTAATAATCAATTTGTAAAAATTACCAGTTGCGTATCCGGTAGTGAGTGATCGATACTTGGTCCATGTTGCGCCCACTGCTCTGCTCCTTTGGCAGGCGGCTCATCCTTCCATCTCGAATCCCTTCTCCCTGGCATCTCCACCAGTGGGGGGCAGAGGTCACTCAACAACACATCCTCACCACCAACACTCAGTCATTACACACCTCATCAGTCACACACCAGCAGAGAAAGGACTACTACGAAGTGCTAGGTATAGCCAGGAATGCATCACACAAAGACATCAAGAAGGCATACTACCAACTAGCAAAAAAGTTCCACCCAGACACAAACAAGGCTGACACAAACTGCGCAAAGAAGTTCCAGGAAGTATCAGAAGCATATGAGGTAAACAATGAGAGTTCTGAGTATGGTCCAGTTCATCAATGTTTTCTTCTGGTCCAGGTACTGAGTGATGACACGAAGCGGAAAGAGTATGACACCTTTGGCCAAACGTCGGAACAAATGGGTCGTGCCGGTGGACCTTCCCCTGGACGTGGAGGCTTCAGCCAACAGCAGTCATGGAATTTCCACTCCACCATCGACCCAGAAGAACTCTTTAGGAAAATATTCGGAGATGCTGCCTTTGGAGGGGGAAGAGGACCCTTTGGACCTGATCCAAATGAAGACTACGAGGAAACTGTTTATGGATATGGAGCTGCTCAAGAGGTCAACAACCATTTCTCAAAGCATCCCAATTCCTAATCAGCTAACCACTCTCACTCTTTTCAGATTGTGATGAACTTAACCTTCCAACAAGCAGCTCGAGGTGTTAACAAAGAAATGAACATCAATGTGACAGACCAATGTCCTAAGTGCAATGGCACAAAATGTGAACTCGGAACAAAACCAGTCAAGTGTGAATCCTGCAATGGGTCTGGGATGGAGACAATTGCAACTGGTAAGTCATTGGAGTTAAATATCAAGTCCATGGTATTGACTGGATTCATTTGCAGGTCCATTCATAATGCGCTCAACGTGTCGCCAGTGTCGAGGGACACGGACCATCAACCTCCACCCCTGCTCTGAATGCCGAGGCAAGGGGAGTATAGTCCAAAGGAAGAAGGTGACAGTGCCCGTACCTGCAGGTTAGCCACCAAACCAATTGCTCTAATGTTTAGAATCATAAATTATGTATAACTATGCTTCTTCTATGATGACCGTACGTAGGTGGAAGAAGGTGACAGTGCCCGTACCTGCAGGTTAGCCACCAAACCAATTGCTCTAATGTTTAGAATCATAAATTATGTATAAATATGCTTCTTCTATGATGACCGTGCGTAGGTGTGGAGGATGGTCAGACAGTTAGAATGCCCCTTGGGAAGAAGGAGGTTTTCATTACGTTCCGAGTGGAGAAGTCAGACTATTTCCGGCGAGAGGGTTCGGACGTTCACAGTGATGCCACAGTATCCATCGCACAGGCAGTTCTTGGCGGGGGTACTCGAATCCAAGGGATCTACGAGAATTTGGTGATTGACGTAAGTAGGAGGAATGGAAGTGGACCTTGTTCTGATTTTAGTTTCCTGTAGGTTCCACCCGGCACCAGTTCCCACACTCGGATTCGACTGAAAGGAAAAGGAATTCGGAAAGTGAATGGTTTAGGACACGGTGACCACTACGTCCACGTCCGCGTGAGAGTACCTTCCCAGCTGACGCCTGAGCAGGAAGCACTTCTCCGTGCGTACGCCGAATTAGAGTCAGACACTCCTGGCACAGTCAAGGGAGTAACGAGCACCAAATCGGGTAGGAAGGACTGAAAATTCAGTTGGGAATTTGTTTACTTCCTTGCTTGCATTTCCCTCAATCCCAACTCATTCATGGACCAATTAAACTCCTTCCTGCTCACCGTGTCTTCATTCCTGGATTCCAAAGGAGCAAAGTTCCTGACTGATTCCCATTTGTGTGCAGGTGGAAGTTCAGAGAATTTCCGTCCACCCATGGATGACGTGATTGATGAGGACGAGCGGAAGGAAGAGAGGAAAGAAGGACTTCTGCAGCGGATCAAGTCCGCTTTGTTCCGTTGACGTCCAAGCCCCTTAGTCTGGAGTGGTCCAATCCCTCCTCGACCCTTTGCTTCCTCATCCTCACTTGGCCAACCCAGTTCACTCAGTCTCTTGTTCGCAGGAGGGAAGAGGAACACTGAAGAGTCCCAACTCCTCAAGAACATCCGGGCAACCGTGGAGGAGGAGAGGGTAGGGGAATTGGAGGGAGTTAGAACGGAAGGAGTGAGGGCAGAAGGCGAGGAAGAAGAGATAGTCACCAGGAATGAAGGAAAGGAACATCGGCAGACGAAGAAGAATGAGAAAGTGAAAGCATCCTCCGCTTCATGAGAAAGTAAAAACATGCTCCGTGCTGTGCCAGTCAACTTTTAGTCTCATCCTTTGGTTTATGCATTTGAATCACTCTACTTGATTTAATTTCTATTAATTAAACTGAGACTGGGGATGGAATCTCTATTCTCAGCCTCGATTCCTATTTACCAAATATCTCACTCTGTTTGGTTCACTTGTTGCTTACAGACTAACTTACTACACTTACAGAGTCTCTTCACTTCTGTACAGGACTTAAATTAAGGACTACGCGCGTCAACAAGCCGTTGCCCTTAGTAACAGTAAAAATTCTCTGGCCAAGGTCAGCCCGTGTCAGGTCACAGGTCACAGTAGTTGTCCAAAGGGTCCCTCCG
>VNWY01001376.1:0-16072 GCA_009869845.1 Pseudachorutes palmiensis | reverse complement strand
AACCATAGTGCCCATATGAACCCATCTATTTGGGAAGACCCAAAAGTATTCAAGCCAGAACGATTCCTAGATGCCAACAACAAAATCATCAATACGGACAAACTATTTGTATTTGGAGCAGGTAAGAACTGCGCATGTCTATAATGTCAATATGCAATTCCATTTATAACCATTATGTGAATATGTTTCAGGAAAACGAGTATGTATGGGTGAACCTATGGCCCGTGCAACCTTGTTCAAGTACATTGCAACCATGTTGCAGAACTATACATTTGAACTTGCACCTTTGCATCCAAGGCCAAATCCAATACCTAGATATGGGATAACATTATCACCACATCCTTACTTTAGTCTAGTCAAACAAAGAACATTCTAACATTGAACAAAATAATAAAATATTACAAACATTTCCATCCTGAGTTCAACTTTTCCATTTACTAATCACCCCCATATTGCTTTGAAAGTAAAGTGCTTAGCTAGATTGAATATTTGTTTCCCTTTTTGTGAATAAGGTTCTTGTTCCAGCATGGACAAGTCCGTTCCCATCCGCATTCTTCTTTTTCCTTGCAGTAGACTGTCCCTGGTCCACAATTGTACTGGAAGTGAGTGTACTGATCTTCAAGCACTACGCATTCATGAAATACTGTACAATCATAGGGATCTGGGAATTTCCCTACTTGAGTACACTCAAAGTCACCACTGGGAGAAGGATTAGGGGTGGGATCAAGTGGGCCATCAGTTGGTCTGCTTTCATGACTTGGTCGCGGTGGTAGCGTAACAAGGCCATCACAATCTGCAAAGAAGAAGAACTTGTGACTTTAAGGTCAACTTGTACTTTAATAGTTTCATACCTTTTGCCAAGTTCACTTGAAACGTTTTAGTGTCGCTTCCTACATCATTGTATGCTGTGCATTCGTAAAAACCTTGGTGAAATCTATCAAAGTATGCGAGCTTCTTTGCAAAGTAAAATGTATCAAATATTCCACCATCTTGTTCTACTTTGATTGATCCTGAAACATTGCCGTATCGGCCGACATATTTTCTGTTTCCAGTTACAGGCAGCTGAAAAAGTTTGATTGGTTAATGTATAGGCTGTGCTTGTTTATTATGGTTGTACTAAATGTACCTTCTTTTGTGAACCGAATGAATTGTACGTCCAATTGACGAGTGGTTGGAATCGTCTCTTGAACTGGAATATTGATTGGCACTGCGACTTCACAAACCAAATAAGCTTCAGAATACTTGGGGAACTCGTAAACGATTTGTTTGTTGACAATAGTTGGAGTAACACCTAGGAAAATGGACAAACATAAAATCATGAAACCTTGAAACTTTATTTTCATACGGAAACAAGCTTGGATTGCTTCGTCAGATCCATCTAGAAAAAAGATAAAATGAACATGTGCTGTTAATAAAATTAATCAGCGTACATGTGCTTAAATATAAAGCAAATTATTACCTTCACAATTGGAATATCCATCACAAACTCTTTGTTTCAAAATACAGCCTCCCTTTTTGCATTTGAATTTACCCGGGTCTCCATTACAGTCTGAAAGAGTATAGTTTAAACACTTTGTTAATATAATTTGTCTGTTTTTACTTTTGCACAACCCAGCTTCTTCATCTGATCCATCTATAGAAAGAGTAAAGCAAAAGTTTTCAATCTAAAAATTTTTAACTTGTTTTAATTTAATTGTCACCATTACCATCACAATCTGGGTCACCTGTAAAAATAAAATGTCAAATTACTTACTCCAGAGTAAGTGTTACAGAACTCACTGTCGCAAACGTATGCTTTCTTTATACAGTCTCCATTTTGACAACGGAACCTATCCTCTTCACAAACTGCCAGAAAATATATTCATCATCATAAGTTTTAATTATTTTAATTATTTACCTTCACAAGTGGTACTTTCATCAGTTCCATCGAAGCATTCTGCAGTTCCAGAGCATTGGAGTGAACGATCAATGCACTGCCCACTGGTACAACGGAACTCCTCAGTAGTACAATTTCTAGAAAATCCTACAAACATTTGAATTAAGATTCAATTCAACTTGGGCCTTTCTTACTTTGGCAGTAAATCTCATCTGACTTTCCATCTTTGCAGTGAATCCGGTGGTCACAGACCTTAAAAAAAGTTTCAATTCCAAACTAGTTTAACCTTTGTAAAATGTTCGATTTACTTTTGAATATGAAATGCATTCTCCACTGGCGCATTTAAAATCGTCTCGACCACAATCTGGTGAAGAGGAATCTCCTTTGTTCCAAGTATTTGGTGACAATTTATGAGAGTTCAGAGATTGACCAATGGCAGAAATGCTTGAAATAATGAGCAGCGGGAAGAGGAAGTTTTTGGGTTCCATTTGGGAACAATTAAGAGTTTAAACGCTTTAACCTGCCTGATTGGTAATGAGCAAAGTGAGGAGGACAACGATGGACAATGACATCCAAATGGACAAGACTGGATAATAAATCTTTTGAATGAACAGTACCAACAATTCCTCAATCAAGACTCTCTTGTGAAGGTTAAAGTTTCAAACCCGTTCTTGGGTTAATACACTTTAGGAAAATAAACCAGTCGAGGTGTCATTGATTTGCTCATGAGGCCATTAATTAACGTCAAACCAGACACAAAGAGAGGCATTTGAAATTCCAGATTTATTTTGTCATTCTACCAGGTCAATAGCATTTAAAGTGCTTATGCTTATAGGCACAAATCACATTTGAAAACTAACATTTTCACATCCAGTTTGTTACATTTTCAAGGCAATGCACTTGGATTTGCGAAGAGCAAAACGGGGCAGTAGACGAGACAAAATGCAAGGAAAAGTAAGGGAAATACGACCCGTGAAGCCTTGTCAATCTTCTCCCATAGCATCAGCTTTTGCTCCATCTTTGCTGTTCTTGGAACCTCCTGTGCCCTATGACCTACTTGGTTCTGCCTGCGGACGACGTTGTTCAGAATTGGGTTTTGGGAGTGGTAGACGGGCGGGTAGAATTCATCATAGACTGGGCCTTCCCAGGCCTCCATTGGCCTCGCATGAATACGAGATTCAAGCAATTTAATGTCGTCGTGAATATCCTGCTTTTTGAAAGCACGATCCTTTTTCTGATAAAATTCCAAGTATGGTGTGTTCATGACCTTCCCACTTCCATTCTGGCGTCGTTGCTTTGGATTGTTGTGCTTTTGGTTGTTTGAAAGATATCTGACTATCACGAATTCCCACAAAGCGGCAAACACGAAGCCAAGGCAAGAAGTCATCCAAATGTCCATCATCTAAAAGTATGAGCATGTCGTCATGCAAGTCATGCTATTAGTATTTTACATTTTACCTTGATGTATGACACTGGAGGGAGATCTGCCTTCTGCCCAGTGTAGAGTGTCACTAGGGTCAGCATGCAGGTCACGAGGAGGGAAATTCGGCCAGGGACGGCGTCCAGACCAAGCCAGAAACTGAACCACGATAGAGACACGATGAGGCAAGTGGGCATGAAAACGTGGAGGATGGCATGCTCGAGACGTCTTTGAAGAATAAAGTAGACAGTCAGCCTTGAATAATGTTCTGTGAAAAGGAGAATTAGACTTTGAAGGCAGCTGACCTTTAGTGACCTCACCCCCTCGACCGAATCGAGTATGCCTGCTACTATTTGTCTCCAACGGTTCTGTCAGAGCATACTGTCTCAGTCGAAACTGTCTCGGCAGTAAAACAGGCAATGCAACAGTCTCATTCTCCCATGCAAAAATGACATTTTTATCACTGTACGAGTCTATAGGAACAAAGGGAATTAAAATCATGCGGAATCACATTGACCTTGGTTTTACAGCTTTCCAAATCGAGTACGCATTTGTGTGTCTCCATGGGGTACCAGTTGAACTCCATTGCACAGCCATTGACAGTGTACATGTTGGACGTATAGATGACTGTCCTGTTCCTGTAGATTGACACTGTTTTCTGGTCAAAGGTCAAGTTCTCAATTGCTAAGCACAAAAAGAGTACAACACACCATCTAATAACCAAATAATTATTCTTAAACTTCTTATTCTTAAACCTGCATCTCGTGAATTTGGAATAAAAAGGTCAGGTGTCCACAAGTCATCAAGCACTTGAGCTTCTACTATCGTCACCTTCGTATCAAGAGGCTCTTCTTTTTTAAACAGTCCTTCCGGAAGTTCAAGTTTTGTCTCTGTCCACCGCTGCTTCAAGTTCAAGTCAAGTCTGTACAACAATTGACGTTTAATTTTCATGGGTTTAGAGGAATTCCAGATGCTGTTTTGCTACAATGTAGAAAAAGTTAACATCAAAATGTGGATTTTTCACCTGAATTCCCCATTTAAGACACTGATTTGAGAAATGTCGAGGATTTCAATGGCAAAGAAAACGGTGATTGGCTCCTTTAGCTCTAACTCCCATCTGGCGCCTAATTTCATAAACAAAAGACACAAAGTAATCAAAACGTAAAAGAAGTTTTTACCTCCCAGATTTTTCTTCCCAAGGGAATTTTTGGTGTATTCGTCGCTGGTAGAAGCAGACTCTGCAATGACTGCGATGGATCTGTAATAGCATTTAAATAAACAGAGATGGCGACAGTGGCTATTTAGTTAGTTTGCAACATTACGTGAAAACAAAGACAGAAAACGAAAGTGGCACTAAAAATGCCATCCTGTGAACCTGAGGTGTTGCTTTATTCAAGTTCAAACGAAGATTGACAATTCAGAAAACAGAAATGAAGAGAAAGTCAAGTTTGTAAAGTGCTTTTTAAATAGTCAAAGTTCAATTCCCCTTAGCTAAGTTACTATTAGATGGCTTCCGTGATTTATTACATCGCTCGTGCACACATTGCATTGCACACGCAAGGACGGAAAGTGGGATTTTAAGAAATGCAGAAGCAATTAGCGTTAGAACGGAGGAGATGACTATTCGTGTTGCTTTCAAACGTTAGTCCAACTGGTCGATCCAAATTTATATGGATTGCATTACGTTCATTTTTTGCCTTGATTGATCTCTCCCACCTAAATTACAAGTGCTGAAGCCTAAACCAAGCAGAAGATGGCTCGTGTTTGGAACTGAAAGTGACCCCTAGCTCGGTAGACTGAATTACATCTAAAGGATGTGCTGATAAACACGTAACTTTGAAGTTGTGGCTACAGATTCAAGTGTGATTGGGTAAAACCACTTTATCCAACTGGATGTCAGAGCACTGGGGATGAAATTCTGCTGCTGGAGCTGCTGGAATGAAATTATACAAAGTCTAAATTGTGGTTTTCTTGTTTGCAGATGTGCTGACTATGAAGTCATCGGGATGCAATGCAATCTAACGCAATCTCAAGAGCAAACGAATAGGAAATAAGACCAAGATAAAATGGAAATATGGATTCTACATACATTCTTAGCCAAATTGAACCACTGTTGTGTTAAATGGATTTAAATTTTACTCTGAATCATCAAAATACATCAAGAGAACATAAATTAGGTTGACGAGAGCTCTTAAACTAATTTGTGACCACAAATTAACAAAGCCAGAATCTCGTTTTAGTCATTTGCATTTAGAGACATTTAAAAACTTGTGGCTGCTCAAGTTCAATGACTTTCATTGTCTTTGTTGTCGCTGTTGAGTTCCCTTGGCCCTTCTGTCCCTTCATTTCCCTTGGTTTGTGGAGACGATGTTGAAGTGGAAGCAGAGCCAGGTTGAAGCACCACTTTGCTCACATTCTCACATCGACTCTGATTGATCTTCCCACCGTGCTTTCTGTAATAGTCATCTGGGATCTCAATCTGCTCCACGTCCACGTTGTTATGTGAAGAAAGCTCAGCTTCGTTCCAATATTCTTGTAAAGGGTCCCGCACTCTGGGGTCTGGTCGACGTGTCTGCTGTGACATGACGCAGGCTCCATTCCTCTTTCCTTCTATTCTCCCTTGGGCTATTTTCATTACCCTTGGTGTAGCTTCCCTCCCACGTGGTTTCAGGTGAATTGAAGCTGCCATACTCGCCTGGCGCTCTCTTCTAGTCTTCCTTGCTCTCAAGCAACGCCTTACTGAGATTTGAACCTATCGACACGGAAGAAAGATCCATAAAGGGCTCATGTTTCCTGCTGTATGAGTAAATGATACCTCCCCGTTAAGAAAGCAGTAGATGAGGGCACAAAAGAATCCCTGGAATGAGGTCAGGAACGCAGTGAGGTAAGACCAAATTGCAAATTGGACTGCGTCTTTGTGCACCGGGGAGTGGATCATTTGAAGAGAGTTGGTGATCCCAAGAAGCGGCAAAAGCACAATCGCCGCTCTTACGGCTTTCCTTCTCAAGCCAATCAAAAGGACTCAATTAGTGGGAGTGTGTGTTTGACATATAATCCGAGTCTAAGAGTATCTTTTTACCTCACTTGTTGCGCCTCGCTAGAGTTACTTTCCCTCAGTTTCGTCACCAGAACTCGAACAATGTTCAACAGGAAAACCAAGTTGAGCTGCAAGTATTGAGAGGGTGTGGGATTACTTTTATTGCTTTTGTCGTAGGCGAAAGTTGAAGTGAGTGAGCCCTGATTGTCACTTACAATGATGACTGTGAGTCTAGGTCCCTCGAGGATCCAAAAAGAAGGCGACAAGTTGTATCCCCACCAGCAAGTAATCCCACGGAACTTGTAAAATGTCACTCCAGCCCAAATCATTGTCAGAAAGATAGGAGAGCCCCATCCAATAAAATAAAAGAACCTAAGAATAAACAAGAATTAAAAAGTTATTTTTCTTTGTCTTAAATATAAGTCTTAAGTGGCCATGTTGACAACTTAATTAGGTCGTATTGTGAATAATGTGATGTAAAGTGTTTACCAGGGACTCAGTCGCTCATGGAAGACTGCAACTGTGATCATATTATGAAGGTACAGGCCTTCCACAAACATCCACAAAAACATGGACGTCCGAGCGTATTCCAGTAGGATGTAAAACGACTCACAAACCCATTCCTGAAAGACAAATGACAAAGACACTTCAACTTATATCTCTCACTGGGTTTTGATTGGACGGAGTAATTAGATCTTAGTGGCATACAATTGGATTAATGTAATTAAAACATAAACTCTGTCACACTCCAGACATAAACTGTCATAATCATAATGTCACTCTCAGCTCGTCTCATAACCTACTCTTCTGCATTAGTAAACTAGCGGAAATATAACAATGAAGAGTGGGTTAGAATGTTGAAGGAGAGTCACGTTGAGCTCAATGAAGCTATTTAGGTTTATTAAGTAGCGGATACTACGTTATAAGAAGACTGTGTCTATCTGTCTGTCCGTCCGTCCGGTCGATAACTCAACTTTTTCTAATTCGGTTTTCAGTAATGGGTTCCATAGGGGTCCCATCTAAGGTCAAGTTGAAAGATGGGTCAAGTCGGTCAACTCTAACCAGGTCAAAAAATGTTTCATGTAACATGTTGGACTGTCTATGAGAATGTCACGGTATTTTGTGCTTGAGGAACTTTTTGTTGGATTTTCTTTGGTTAAATAAATGAGGCAAAGTTTATTAATGTATTTCCGGTAACCTGGGGTCAACGGAATTTGACCTTTTCAGGGTAAAAAAAAATCAAATTCATCAAAACTTCCTATTTCCAAAGTCTAACATATTTTGACACTTTTAACGTTTCCAAACGTTTTTTACAACGTTTTCAATACTACTTTAAACGTTTTTAAGCGCATTCGCTACTTGGTTACACCCCGTTTGCAACGGTTTATTAGATTTGTCAACAAATGCAATTATTGGAAAATCAGTGAACTCAGATTGCAACTTTAGATTCCGTGACTATTTCTTGGAAACTTGACACGAGTAAGGCTTTCGTGTCCCAAATTGAATCTGCGAACTTGGAGATTATGAAGAAAACTGTAAATCCACGGTTTTCTACACGTGGGCAAGTTTTTAATGAGCGCATTCTTTATCTTTGTCTCCAATTTCACTTTCTTTCTTTGCATTATTACGAACTGAAAAGAAGAACTGGGATTCTCATTTATTTATAAGAAGATGAGAGCTTCTGGAGGTCGTTTTATTAACTCCAAACTTCCCTCTGTGAAACTTCCCCAAGAGTCCAAAAGACCAATAAGGCATCCGGGAGGGTTTACAAGAAATTTAACTTTCCCTGTTGGAAAATTGAATTGCATTGTGAAGCGAAAAAAGTAATCAGAGGAGAATAAAAAAGGAACACAAGGAGGCACTGGAAGGGGACTACAGGGACCAAAAACTTTCCTTTCTGTCGTCCTTTTGCTCTTATTTTTATTCTTATATTGATGAATGACGGGAGCAAGTCTTTCAAATTTCTTGCTCGCATGGGTTTCTTTCTTAGAGTAATTACACCGAACAAAGGAAAGAGGCGGGAGTGTTTGAATAGTAAACTTACAGTGTCTTCGATCCCTTGCCTTTGCTTCATGATGAGAGCGGCGGTAGTAGTTCCATTAGAATCTTGTGAAAGGAGCGGGACATTTGTAGACGAAGAAGCTCTGCTGATGTACTGGTCGACGTAGACAATGAGACGGACGAGGACTTGTATACACATGGCAATGAAGAGATTCCGATGAATTCGGGTTCTATTGTTCCACAGATTCCTACCAAAATGGGAATCAAAACAAATGCAAATGGAAACTATAGGGCTTAAGTAGGGCAAGATCCATTCCTAAAGTTATTCAAAGCCAACATTCCAATGCGACACACTCCGGTGACTTTAAAGAAGAATTTTTGATCAGACTTTCACTCCCCTTTCCATTTCAATTCACACAAGAGCATAATCTGCCAAATACTTCCAAAATCCAAACCCAAATGCAACGTCGATGAGCCGCCAAAAGCACTCACTCGGATTTGCACTAAAGCTGAATCCTTGCAAGTGAAAAGCGACAGAAAGTCATACGTCAGGGACAATTAACTTATAGCAGAAAGGCAAAGACTTTTGAACAAACTGCGTTGGAGGATAGAAAGCAAACAAAAGACTCCGGTGAGGTTATTTGTTTCCCTTCCGGTTCAGACAAAGTTCTTACCTGAACTTGATGAAAATGGTGAGGGAGATGAGAAGGGAAACCATGGAAACGAACAATCCCACCATCTCAAGGATCCGCGTGCCTTCGGCCGCCATCAATTTCCGCTACAATCAAATCATTCATCATTATGATTCTCTTCTTGGCCCTCGACCAATGGGAATAATTCTCAATGCAACGGAAACGAGGACTTCTACATCTTCAATTCATATCTTTCTATTGGTAGGATCCTACTTTATAGACTTGTATTTGGTACCTCCGTGTCACTATCTGGGTGTGATGTGAGAATGGCCAGGAGATCTCGGATCCCAGGGGGAAAGCACTGTGTGTAGTTTGTCCAGCCTGTCAAGAGGAAGCTGTCGTTGGCCCCAGGAGGAACGCCGCCATCCTTTCCTTGCCA
The DNA here is from genome assembly GCA_009869845.1 of Pseudachorutes palmiensis. Taxonomy (NCBI): domain Eukaryota; kingdom Metazoa; phylum Arthropoda; class Collembola; order Poduromorpha; family Neanuridae; genus Pseudachorutes; species Pseudachorutes palmiensis. The sequence continues at coordinate 6,667 of VNWY01001376.1, read as the reverse complement.
AATCCCATCATGTCGACACGTCCTGGTAGCAAATTCTAATAATAATAAAAACGAAAGAGCATCAATCATTCCATCCTTCCATTGGTTTCTCTAATCATCTCAGCAGAATTCAGAATGAAAGAGAGATGGCTAAAAAGGAAGGCTTTTACATATTCTATGACTAAAAGTCATCATAGCATGAATATGTAACTTTTCAGTTGTGGGGAATGGGTAATTATGGATAGCTTTCTTCCCCCATTCGATGTTAAGAGCATATGGATTAATCTAATTGGGGATTAATGAAATTGTGGGGATCAGGTGACCCCATCAGAGCTTCCTCTTAAAGTGAACTCTTCCGCGTAGTTCTAGACTAATCAATTGGATTAAGTGGAGCTCCTCTAGAACTAATGAAAGTCGAATTAATGAGGAAAGGCATACGTCACTTCGAGACTCACAAATTTTCCATTTCCGATATTTGACTGTTTCCACTCCAATGTGGAAAACTTGTAAAGCAGGATTCAGCAGGGTCTTGTGTTTCATCATTTGATTTCCTTAGTGACAGAACACACACTACGCAAACGCACTGTCCGTCTGTCCACACTCGGATACCAATTCTAAGAATCTTTACCTTTTGTAAAGGTAAAGTAAAGACAGTATTTTAGGGTCAAAGGTCGAACCTTTCCTTACTTTATAATCTAAATCATTAGGTATGAGTTCCTCAGAATGAAATAAATTTAATAAAAATAAGTTTTAAAGTGATTCACTCGCCTACTTTGTTACACCAGCGTTTATATAGTGATTGGAAACACTCCTTAGGAGTCTTGCCAGCCACTCATCCATTTTGAGCTGAGAAAGTGGGCTTTCCTGCAATCACTTTTCTATTTCATACGGGAAATGGAAATGAGAGTAAAACAGCTTTTAGATTTCTAACTTGCAATCGAATGAGTGGAATTCAGTTAAACCCTCCTTTGGGTACTTCGTGACTTACGTGAGGTGTCGATTCCTTTATACTTTGGGCAAAGAATGCTCGCAATATGTCCAGGAGGGGTTGGTGGCCAGCAGAGATATCGATCCCACACAGGACGGCAGTAGCCTGTATTAGATCAGAAAGTATTTTCAAATTATTCCAGTGGAACGTCAGTCAACAGGAAACGAAAGGCAGTGTCCGACTCACGTCAAGACTCTCACTTCCTTCCCAACCACGCAATCTTGTCTTTAAGGCCAAATAAGGAAAGGAACGGGTCCATAGGCACATCAGATTGACATGAAGGGTCGTTCTAACATCGCCTGATGACCTTTGTCAACATCCTTTGACATAAAAACTTATTAAGAAAGAACACCAGAGAGCTCAAACGAAAGGAGAAAAGCTCTGATGGACTCTGTGTCTATTGAGGCCGAAGGAATTTCCAATCTTAGCTTCCACCAGGTCAAGATTGACTTTATGTAGTATTTTATTAGTAAGAAAACCCTCGTGATGACCTGCCTCATAGAGAAAGTGCGAGTGAAAGTTGTGCTTTGCGTTTTTCCAATCCTAATGCCAATTAAAGGAGTGTGACCCAGTTTTTGGGAGTCAGCCACCCCGTAGTCCAGTCCCTTTTGTTTCCTTTTTTTCCATCACCTGGAGTGAAAGTCCGAAGGTGGCCGATGGAAGGTTGATGTCCCGCATTTGCATTCTCAACAGGAAAGGTCCAGGACATCAAACATTCAACAAGCTCGAGTTTCATTAAGGAAATGAGTGAACAATTTCCATCCGAGGTTAGTCAACCCCAATAAAAAGAATAACAGAGGCTATCACTCACGGGGGAAATCAGTCCAGCCTTCTCAATGGAGTCGAAAGGTAAGGTTTATAATTTCCCGCCCTATTAAAACTGCATTTCCTTTTAATTCCCTTCCACTTTGGCCTCTATTTATTAATCAACCAAAATTAATTCTTGCTTACAACCGGAAATTAAATTAACTTCAAGTAAAGGAAGTATTCAATTTTAAAGCCTCCCTTTGGCTTACGCTTTCATTCGTAATAGTTCAGAGGAAATGAAAAAACTTTTTTTTCTAGAGAAAGTCTCGAGATTTAATAACTTTCAGAATCAGTTTGGTAATCATTTTAATTGACTTGGATCAATTTTTGCTGACGTCTCTATAAAATGTAGACGCATGTTTGAAATGCTAATTGCTATGCTAATTGTCCCATTTCCAGAGATTCCAGTAATACTCTTTATCCTCTTCCTTCTGGATTTTGTCCAGGCTCAGAACTTGTCAAAATACTACGGACGCCGCTGTGACTGTGAGTTTAATCAACATTTGTCTAATTACAACTGCGTGTCTATTGTTTTCTGTAATTAAAAGTCAAGGCAGTCCAGCGTGATCCACATGAGCACATCCGCCAATGCAATGCAGAGCTGAAACCACCATCCGAGGACTTCCTGTTTGTCCTCCTTGTGTGCATCAGCGGTTCCTGCCAGTGTCCAGACAGCTACGAAATCAAAGGTAAACAAACGAACCGGAATAAACTGCGGTGGTGGATTGATTTGTATTTTCAGGACAACGGCTCAATGCTACTGGCTACGAGTGGAAGGACGATCGTGCCCAATGTTTACTCTCAGACGAGTCTGAGTGCGGTGGTCTGACTCGTAACCTCTGTGCCAGTGGACGTTGTCAAGGGGGTCGTTGTTTCAATACAACAGCTTCAATGGACAATGATGGAAGTCCCAAGTATGTCTCCATGCTGTTTCCATGGATACCTTTCTTTCCTCATCTGATTCTACTGCATCTTCGCTAATGAGAGAGACACTTCATGATGTAGATTATAAGAAAGAAAGCACAAAATCAGAAGGAAATGCAAAAGAGGACTATAGTGGAACAAGTATACTCGTATAAGTAACCACTTCCATCCCTCCGGATTCAATTAATAGTCAAATTAAACACAAATATTGTTACTCTCACGCCCACTCCAACTGCCCCCGAGGAAAGGGATGAGCCTAATTACGCAAGATCAATTGAAAGTATTTTCGCATGACTGCCAAATCCAGGGTCTCCTCTCATCCTATCATTGGCCAGGATGGAGATGAGACTTTTAAAGCGGTGACTGGAGGGATGAGAGGTCCTTGTGCTTGGAATCATTTGAAGGGGCACGTCCATATTCAGTCGAGACAAGGGCCCAGAGTGCTCTCCAGAAATATGCTGAGTCTGGAAAAACTACCTCCGATTTCTCCCTTGCTTTCACTCCCCTTTCCTTGTAATCTGGGTAAGTGGGCTATTGTCATTTCCTATATAGTCGTCAACATCCTTGTCAATTCAGTCCCTCCAATCATCCACTTGGGACATGGTGGCGTAGCCTTGAAGGAAAAAGTAGAGGCAGAGATGTAGACCTTATTAGGAGAAACCAGGCTTTGCTTATAAGATTTGCTATTGGCGATATGTTAAGGGCTTCTGTCTGTTTCTGTAAACCCGGGATTATTGCAGGATTTAATTGATGGGAGACTATCCGAAACAAGTGAAGTGGATGATTAGTTCACTACTGCACTTATCTTCTCACAAGGCCCTGGGGATTCAATAAGCTCAAGGAGAAAGTCAACTTTGACAGGATTGTAAGAAACTTTGGTGGAATTAAGAACCCGGGATATGTTGGACGTCGGTTCATGTGGGTTATTACGATTACCAAAGTCTCAGCGTTCCCCTTAGTCCCAATGCCCGGATAGGATCAAAGGAACTTCTGACGCTAAAACTAAAAAAAAGATTCGGAAAAAGGTCTACGCTTTTTTAGGCTTTTCAAGTCCCTTTCTTCTTAACCTCATTTCCCTAGATGCTGTCAAATAACTTTTTAGAAGGCTTCTGTCACCTTCTGAGCTAATTTTCCTTTATGAACAGCGCGTCTATCCAATTCCTGTGCAAGTCTGTCCAGTGTCTGACAGCCGGTGACGTTTGCAACAAGTAAAACTTAAGATCAAAGGAGCAAAGCTTATTAGCGTGGAAGGGTTTGTTTGAAGTTACGTTCCAGCAGTGAAGCCTGAGGTCAATGTTTGGGATTTACCGGGTGTTGACGTGTCGTCCCATTGGGAACTACACTTTTCATTCCCCAAGAGCCAATCGTCGTCAAGTGTCGGTGGCATCATGCCCTGGTAACAGTGTGTCCCACAACCACAATGATACAAGAGCTCTGTGTGGCTTTGATTTCAAATGAGACTCCCGTGGATGTGGCAACAAACTTTGACTTTGGTGGCGAACGTTGTGGTATTAGAACTAAACAATGGACCGCAACTTCAGGTCTGTTTTTGAACAACGCTGCCTGTCACTTTGCTCTGATTGGTGGAAATAACTTGGGGTTTTGGAGGTGCTGAGATGTGTCGCTCTGTAGCTCCTTCGGCTTTGACTGACTGAAAGTGGGGAAATGGACCAAGGGAGCTCCCAGCAGCATCAGAGATTCCACGTCGTCGCTGGAGGGAGAAAAGTTCATCTTCTGAAGAGGCTGTTGGGCCGTCCTGCTGGGGAAATGCAGATATGCATATTCCCCTGGTGGGATTCATCCCTCAGGAGTAAACACAATTAATTAAAGACTTAAAAAGACGTGCATTTATGCTATTAAAGAACCTGGAATTTACAAAGTCAACAGGACTTTATTTCTTAACGAACAGCTCATCAAAGTCTTAATTGGAAAACTTTACAAATTCACAAAGGAGATTTGATTTTTTTTTGGCAGTTTGGACTTTATCAAACGAAAAAAGTTGAAGCTTGGCCAAGTGGAATTTCTTTTTACTAATTTTTGGCTCTAGATTTTGAAGTGATGAGAGGAGAAAGAAGGGCAATTAGAAATTAGTAAACTCTTACTGCTTACTAATATTTCATTTGTTGAAATAACTGAAGAAATGGAGTAAAAATTGAAATATTAAGATTGAATACCAACCAGAATTCTTTTTTGTATCAAAATATTTTATTTCAATAGGATGCACTTAAAGTCTTCGAGAGTTTTACCAAAGTGAAAAGTTTTGAAGAGTCATGCCATGTCAGATTGTATTATAACTTAGTTCTGAACTTATAAGGTACGATGCCTTCTGCCTAAAACATGTCAGAAGCAATCGAATCCGTTGAAAAAAGAAATCCTTTTCAATTTTACAATAATTTTTACATTTTGTTTCCCATTGTTCCTGTTCTCCCAATTCTCAGTTGAACCAAATTCCAAAAGTGCAGAGCCAAGTAGAAAATACAATTATTTTGGTTCATCTGGACTAATATGGTAATACACATAAACTACATTGGATTGATTTAAAGTATTCCATTGATTGTGTAATCCACTACGTTTTATTCACGCATGGTTGACTTGACAATAGAGAGCAAAGCAATAGATCCAAATGATGCTTTGACTGTGTTTGGTTGCATCTGTTTTAGTTGAGTTCGAAGTATGTTCTTATGAATATGTTTCATAATGGAGTTTGCGGCTAATAAGGCTAATTCTACTCTTTGGGGTATTGGAATTGGTTACTAAACTGCATAAAGCTTTTCTGGTTTGAATATTTCCGTATAACAGGTAACCTACCTGGTTTCACTTTCCAAGCAACAATATAAAGACCAAAATTTGTACAACTGCGTGAGTCAATGTTAGCTTTGCCTCTCCTTCCATGCAATAGAACTGCCCTACTTGACATCGTACTAGTTGCATTGACCGGAGCACCTTTGTAATGAACCGTACCGATATGAAATCGGTAACATTTATTTTTAGGAACATAAAATTCCACCTTGGTTGAACTAAATACAAATATGGTTGTGGATCATTAGCCAAGTGTTAGGATTATTAAGCGAGATTATTCCATTGAGGAATTGACTACGTGGCTTTACAAGTGTTAAGAAATAAAACTTTTATTCCAGGAACTACTCTGAGGTTGAACCTGAGTCCTGAGTCCGACCCCAGTTCAAACTTGATAGACAGACTTGAATAATAAGTGAAAAACACAATAGTAATTTAATCCTTTGTCATGCATTAATCACGAGAGTTGGCTAGTTCCTACAATTCTAAGGTTTATTGCACTTCCAGACTTGGTTCTATCTTCATCAAAATGAGGTACGCTAATTATTGCTCAAGTCCGCTTGGCTAGCTAATTTTCTAATAATTTTATGTCAGGTTGGCCAGCTTATTTGTCGTTTTAGTACCGTTGATCCTTTCCGGCGGAGCAGTAGTTGGTGCTGCCAAGATAGGGGAAAAGTGTGGCAAATATGGAGAGTGTGAGATATGTGAAGATAAAGCATGCGGCCGGGAGTGCTGGGACCAGACCTGCATTGAGCAAATGCCTACAAACCCTGATAAGAAGAAGATCTGTAGTGATCCAAAAAGGGGAACGAATTTTACTTGTCAATGTATATGTCCTGCTAAGGTAGGAGAAAAGTGTGGCATATACGACGACTGTTTGACGTGTGAAGGTGAAGGATGCGGCCGGGAGTGCTGGGACCAGACCTGCATTGAGCAAATGGGTGACAACCCTGACAGGAGGACAATTTGCAAAGACCCGAAAAGGGCTAAAAATTTTACCTGTCAATGCGTATGTTATGCCAAGATAGGGGAAAAGTGTGGCAAATATGGAGAGTGTGAGGTATGTGAAGATAAAGCATGCGGTCGGGAGTGCTGGGACCAGACCTGCATTGAGCAAATGCCTACAAACCCTGATAAGAAGAAGATCTGTAGTGATCCAAAAAGGGGAACGAA